>VNJS01009477.1:0-13778 GCA_008042575.1 Drosophila watanabei | reverse complement strand
AAGAAATGGGCGGTGCCACGCCCTCTATTTTTCTATGGTTAATAGATATTGGTCAACTTAACCCGATTTCGAAAACAGAAGTCGAATATCTTGATCCGTTCTTGAGTTATTAATTTTGGCCAAAAAAAGTGGTCAAATTCCCCATAGTGCGCTGCAAGGGAAAAATGAACGAAGGAAAGAAGGCAGATGCATTGACAGAAGGCAAAGAAAAATATAGCTTTAAATTATTATTATTACTATTACTTTTTATTTATTACTATAACTTTTGCTTTTATATGATAATAAATAATTATTACGTTTAAAAAATAATCGATGGACTATTGATTAATTGTCGATGAATTGTTGGTGAATTTTTTGATGAATTGTTGATGAAAAGTTGATAAGTTTTTGGCATACATGTTAATGAATTTTTGGTCCAAAATTTTGATAAATATTGCGGACATGCTTGTACAAAATTAATCAGTAAATTTGTATGGAAATTCATCAACTTTTCATCAACAACACCGCCATGTGTTGATGAATTACAGATGAATGGTACTGCAGGGTTGCTATTAAAAAAAAAGCTTCTTATGTTTTTTTTTCACTTTGAATGAGTAAATGAAGATATGATCACATAATTTTCTTTTAATAATGTTCCGATTATTTCTATGGCAACTGTATTATATAGTCGTCCGATCCGGCAAGTCCCAAATTATATATGTAGTACTGAGAGTATATAGAACACATATGCAAAGTTTTATTAAAATAGCTTTAAAGCTGAGTTTGTTTGTTAGTTTGCGTATAATCGGAAAGACGGACACGCGGACAAAAGACATGGCGAGATCGAATATATATAAAAACTTTGTAGTGTTGAAATGATTCCTACACTGCGGTGCACACTTCTGACTAAATTATGATACAACAAATTTCCTTACCGTTTCCATGGCAGCTACATATATGAGTAGTCCGATTTTTATAGAATTAAATCCAAAAATCTGAAACAATATATTATAACCAAGAGTTGATCAAGATATGTTAAAAAATGGCAGCTATATGGTTCAGTTGACCGATCCGGCTCGTTCCGACATATATACTAATGAGAGTATATAGAAGACTATCTACAAAGTTTCATTCAGATAGCTTCAAAACAGATAGACATGGCTAGATCGACTCGGCTGTTGATGCTGATCAAGAATATATATACTTTATAGGGTCAGAGATGTCTCCTTTACTGCGTTGCAAACTTTTGACTAAAACTATAATACCCTGCAAGGCTATAAAACAAAGAATGTTTTAACGTAGCAGATTTCACTGGTCGACAAAAATACCACGGAGCCAAAACGCTGATTTTAAAATATCTTGGTCTGTAAGTTGCCAATTGGAAAAAACGAAAAAATATGGGTCAGATGAAATTTTTTTTATTATTAAAGAAGAAAGATACAGGTTTCGTTAAACCATTTTTTTCATACTTTGACCACAATTGTTTCAAAATTGGAACGTGATGAAAACTTTTCGTTTTCGTTAGCAATGTACAGACCAAGACCTTTGAGTGCGATTCTTGCATATTCAGCTATAAAAATTAAAGCAAATCCTCCTCTTCTATATTCTACATTAAATCCAGATACTAATTCTGATTCTCCTTCAGCAAAATCAAATGGAGTACGATTAGTTTCAGCTAAAGAAATAGTTAATCAAACTAAAGCTATAGGAAATAAAATAATAAAAAATCATATATATATTTGATAATAATAAAAATAAATTATATTATAACTTCCAATTAAAAAAATAAAAGATAATATAATTAATGCTAAACTCACTTCATAAGAAATAGTTTGAGCAACAGCTCGTAACCCTCCTAATAAAGCATAATTAGAATTTGATGATCAACCAGCTACTATTACAGTATAAACCCCTAATCTTGTACAACATAAAAAAAATAATCCTCCTAAATTAAAAGAATATAATTTTACAAAAAAAGGTATACATATTCAAACAAATAAAGATAAAAACAAAGAAAAAATAGGAGAAATATAATATCTTAAATAATTAGACAATAAAGGATAAGTTTGTTCTTTTGTAAATAATTTAATTGCATCACAAAAAGGTTGAGCAACACTCACTAATACACAAATAATTAATAATAAAGCCTAGTACTAACATAACGAAAATCTGCTGTCACAATTTTGAATGCGGCCAAACAGAATATAAAAAAGGCTACGAAAAAAGGAAGAAAAAGAACATTTTCCTTTGTCGTTTTTGCGGGTACTGACATAAGGAAAATGTTGGCTGCGAAAATGTTGCGAAGAAGTAAAATGTTGCCGGCAACACAGCTGTGATTGTGCTGTCAAAATATTTGAATTGATTTATTCTTACATGCAATACGGAGGGAAATTCAACAAATTTAATTATAGACGGCAGGAATAGGTAAATTTTATAACAGACGGTAGTGATAAGGTCCAATTATTGAAATTAAAGTCGCAAAATAATATAAAAATAAATTATTATTCGCTCCATGCATCAATATATAGTATTCCAAATACCAATCTTTAAAAAAACTTTATAAGGTGAAACTAATATGGATTTTTAGCAAAAGAGCTGTTTAGATTGATCCTTTTCATGGCGATACATGCCTTTTCTTTGGCCACACTGGCTTCCGAGCAAAATATATAGCGACTATGCTATTACAATTGTGACAGCGGATTTTCGTTCAGGCGTACAAAGCTCTCATTAATCTATCCAAATGTTTTCAAAATTTGTCAAATGTTAAATGATAAATTAAAAATATAAAATTAAATTGTTAGAAATACTTGTATTGCAAGCTTGTGTAGTTGTAAGAAAGATTTGAAAATTTATAGAATCAACCCGTTGTGACTAGCGCACTAATTTATAAGTTTTAAACTTGTATCGTTTATTGACCAATAAATTAAACTAAATTAATATAATTTGAATTATTAAAAATAGCACTGAAAGTAATTTTGCTTGGTTTAACTTTTGAAAAAGGATATAATTTTTTTTTGAGGCGACTTTGCATCGGCTTGGAAAAATCTCCATTTCTTTGTAACTGTAAAGAGTTTAATTAAAAACTGTATTTTTTTAGATTTTTTCCATAACTTTTTATCCATGTCTTTAAATATTAAACAAATACAATTATTCTGAGCTAACAGATTTAAATATTCATTTGTTCCAAAAGTGTGAGATATGGCAAATTCAGTAATGTTTAAAAGACGTTGCTTGTTTTTGTAATTTATTATTTTTCAGATAAAAATGAAATGTGTGTATTTATTTAATTTACACTTGTGCATCTTTTTGGAACTTCTTCGAAAAAAAAAAATGGTTTTGCAAAGTGCGAGCCGATTTCCGTTGCGGCCAAAACTTGATTTATAAAAAAATTTCTGACCCCTGTAAGGGACCTCTTTATTTTAAATAATGTATGGATTTTGTCTAATGCTCCCAAGGGCAGACTTATGGTTGAAAGTACCTTATACTGTTGCTGACAGCATCGATTGTGATTGTGATTGGCGCACTTTAACTGTGTACATGCAATAGAAAGAAGACTAGTTTTGTTAACCTCTTTCTCTGTACTTGTGACAATTATTAATTCTTTCTTAATTCCTCAGTTCATTCTCTCCTTCATCATAATAATTTTAAGTTACATTTCCACATCAAAGTCAATATTTACCGGGTGCAGGTCCAAAGATCTGCCATAAATCAGATGACAATTATTGCCATCCCCCATCCGCTTATTTAGCCTCATCCGTGAAGCACCTGCACCTGCAGCCGAAACCGAAACCGAACAATCGTATTTTCCACAGTTCCCATGTACTGCATGCTGTAATCGCATTTCGGCATTGTCGCAACTTGCGGCGCAAATAAACCACCCCGCCGCTTAGCATTCAGGGATTTGTATTCGGATTCCCCGGCTTAAACCCATCATCGTCATCAAGTGGCGCAAATTACAGATCAAACATGCAAACAGCGGAGGGTGGGATGAAAGGACGACCGGAGGAGGGTTCTCCTCGTTGCTTTGGGTGCCCATTTGTCAAGAAGGTTGACAACATTACCCTGGAAATTAAATAGCGAAATAAAAGGGTGACTTAATTTGTTTTTTTTTTTTTTTTCTCTCAGATTCGGGTGCCGCCACTTGCCTCACAGGAGGATATGAGCTGTGAACACGTGTTTGCTTTCCAATAAAATATATTTCTCTATATATTTAAGAGCGATGCCAGTCGTTTACGGTCTGCCGTCCATCCCGGTTATTGAAATTTCTAGCATTGTCAACCCAGAGCGACAGTTAAAACGACAATTACGCGCGTCTAATAAAGGGAGAACGAGAGTTAGAGCCTCGAGACCCGTGGACCAAAAGAAACCAGAAACCGGCCGGGGAGCTTAGATTTAAGTAGCTGATAATGCCCAAGTTGACGCGTGACGGCCAATTCCTTCGTATTTTATTAACAATTTGAACAATAAAAGTCAGCATTTAATCATTGGCGAACAGTTCTGAATCTTAAAAGGGGTGTACAATAAAATGTACAAGCGATGTAATGTCTATTAGAAGATCGAAAAAGATAATAAAACGATGATAAATCTTTAATCTGATGTATACCTAACAAGAAAGAAAGCTAACTTAGTTTATATCCGGGAGCTCATCGCCTTACCTTTTCAATGCTGAAATATATACTTTTTTTTTTGCAGTTTACTTGTGCTAAAACTATTTAGTTCACAAATCATTAAAAAGATGTTGAAAAACATAGAGGATACGGTTCTAAAAATGTGATAGATGTGATGTGATTGCACTTACATCTCTTCTATTCACATTCTACACGTAGAGTAGAGTACTCTCTCAATAGTTTTCAGCTCAGTTTATTCAACGTAAACAGCTCAAAGTTTAAGCTAATGAACTTTTCACTTTGGAAAGAATTACTTGATCTTCAATTTTATCGTAATTCATGCATCAATAAAGTCGAAGTGGGGATTTTGCTTTAAAGTGTAATGCTAATTTCATGAGAATGAGCTGCAACGTTGCATTAATATGCTAAGTCCGCCATAAATTTAAGTTTTTGAACACAAGTAAGGCACGAATCTGCTAGAGCAACTACAATAATGTAATCAAATTTAAAGTTAACAGTTACAAGTTGAACAAAACAAAAACAAGCTCAAGACACTTACGCCAAACCGAAATTACCTGCAGCCAGAAGACCCGGAAATTCGCGACAAAAGGTGTGCTCTTAATTCGCTTAAGTCGTTTCCCGACGCGCATACACTAATAAGTTAATCAAACTAATTGCTGCAGCTGAGAGCCGGGCGGTAGAGACGGGCACTTGCCGCAATCTGGGAAGCAGAAAGGAAAATATTTCTGTTGCCAGTTGGCAGCTATAAATTCCGTGCATGCCCCGCTCTCACCGCAACCCTTTCTAATCCATGAAAAGGGTTGATGCCTCCATTTCCCGTGCTTTTCATTGCCTCCTTTGGCATTCCGGAGAAGCTGATTCTGCTGCTGTGACACGAACATGTTAATTGCCGCCGCCCCAGGAGGTTGCCAGGTTCAAAATCCGCTTGCAGCTTTGGACAAAGACAGAACTTGTTCAACAATGTTCTTAAAAATTGGCGCTTCGTTTGCTTTTTAATTAAAAGTGCAAAACGAGTTGGGAAACGTTATGGTTATGACCATTGACCACTGGCCAGTTGAGCTTTGTTAAGCTTTCTAAATTGGCTAAAGAGCTCGGAGTCAGACTTTGTGTGGCATTGGCGGTGACTTGGCAACAATCGCCGCACGAATGCAAGGAGGGATAGGAAAACAAGCCCGGATGGATGTGTGTTGTTAGGTGACTTTATTCATTAGTCAACTTTTGTAAAAAAAAAATTAAAACAAAACAGAAAGTGGCGTGGGAAACAATCTGATTCAAGTGCATAATTTCATGTAAGGGGTTTTGTGCTTACTCACACAAGCTTAAAATAAATTATCCTAATTATAACGCCTATTACCACAAGACTTTGCTTTGGTTTTCATTTAAAACTAAATTAAGCTTTGTTACAAAAAAAAAGCTATACGTATGCTTTAAAATAAAAACGAAACCAATTATTAAAATTTGTCATATCAAAAAATCGACCAAATTGTAAAATTGAAATGAATATTCAAACAATAGCTTGGTTTTAATATTTTACTTAAAATTTTACTGTGCGGCATCTGCTTCTGGCGGATGATTTCTTATCACTCCGTTACCATAATAGGCAGTCAGAGCTACCATACGTGTGTCCAGAAAGTTGTGCTCCACTTCACACTGCTGGCCTGCTCCACTTAAGGCAACCACCTGGGCCATGCTGGAGTTGCGGGGCAAAAAGAACCCCACATTATCGGCGAGGCGACGGGCCAGTTTTATTAATTCACTTGCGCCCACGGGCAGCAAGCTTCGCTCAATATCAAAGTTTGCCTGTTTTTGGTAGCCGGGTCCACCCCATGGAGGGCTTAAAAACACAACATTCGGCCGAATCCTTGAGCTAACTGCGAACTGCAGGAAATCGGCATGGACGAACTCAATCTTATGGGCCACGCCATAAATTCCAGCATTGTGCTTTGCCATGGCCAACTTGTCTGCGTCGATGTCCACAGCGATGACGCGCTCGCAGGTGTTGGCAAACTGGATGGCGTTGCCGCCGCAGCCGCAAAAAGCATCCACGATCAGATCGCAGGACAACCGACGAGCAGTCTGTTTGGCAATCTTCTCAGGCGTCACCGAGAACCAGCTTTCGCGGTCCAACCTTATGCCCTGGTCGAAGCGAGAAAACAGCGAAAAACGCTTGAGCCAATACTTAACCATTTGGCCTTTCGTCTCGTTCTGCATAAACTCCGGCATCCTGGCCTTAATTCTTACTTTTCTTTTCTCTGCCTTTTGCTTCTTCGAGACCAAGCCACCCTGAACGCCATGGAGCACGAGACTTTTATCGCGTTCCATGATCAACAGTTCTTCACTGTAGTCGCTACTGGAAGATTCGTGTAATTCCTTTCTTTGTTTGTGCAGTTTCGAATGAGTTTGGGTGCCAAATGATGTCGGCAATCCAAACAGCATTAACTGCTTGTCTAAATCTTGATCGTCTTTGGTGGATGGCAAAGAAGTCTTTTCGCTCTCATCGACTTCAGCGTGTTTAAGCTTTTCAGTAATGTTTAGTTCGAGAAAATCTTTTTTAACTTGCTCTACACTTGTCCCGAAAGACTTTGCCAGTTCGTTTTGATAATTTTCGAACGCACAGTTAAAAATACGCCAGAATTTGGCACTTACGTCGTTTGCATGCTTTTCCCACAGTTCTTGCCAATATGTTTGCTCCTCCGGCGTTACGATATTAATAAGACCTTTGTACTCGGGGAAGCGCTTGTGCCACTTCAGCTCGAGCAGCTCGTGTCCCTCCCGCTGCCAGAAGTTTTCCCAGGCAACCTGCAGAATAGCCCCCCAATCACAGCTGCTATCCTCCCAATCGCAATCGTCGCTGAAAAACTGGCTAAATGTGTAGAACTGCGGGTTGGTACGCGACGTGGTCAGGTAGTGTGTGTTCATCTCTCAGCTATCGCCATTGATTAGTCTCCTGATCTCCAGCCTCTGACTCAGCAATTCATCCGTTTCGTCGATCTTTTGAGCGAACCAAACATCGATTGCCGGCTTGTGGGTGAGCTTTAAGTCATTCAATAGCTTTTGGCGTGCAAGTAAATCATCGCCCAGGCAGGCCAACTGCTCGTGAATGCCTCGTGCAGTCAGAGTGGGACTATTGTGTCGCAGGACATTGCACAGCACCACTTCCCCGCGCAAAATGCAGGAGCAACCGTTGCTCACTCGCTGCTCGGTGGCCTTGTCGTATGTGAGGCCCAGCAGAAGCAGCGATACCGCGCCCTCGGGCAGGCAGCAGTCCCTAAAAATGAAGGATTATAATAAATAAAGAAAGTGATTAATATGAACTCACTCTGGCAGGGTTCGGACCCGTACGTTTTCCAGCCGAAAGTGCTCCGCCACACGCAGTCGACCAATTATTGAGCATTGGCCGTAATGGAGGTTTCGGTAGTCTGATTCCAGGACCAATTCCTCTACCAGCAAAGTCTTGAAGTAATGACAGTATTTCGGAGTATTCTGGGCATCGCCTTCGTGCTCTTCGCTCATAACAAGCGATCGAATTTGCAGTAAATCAAAAAAAGGATTAACACATGCCAAATGCACAGTGTGACCATTTAATGCAAAACAAAAAAATCTGAGTCCAAAGCTGTAAAATCATCGACATTTTTACTCGCACCAATCGATAAATACGATAAACATTAGCTGCGTTCAAGTATGGTATAGACTCCAAAACAGCGTTTCTAAAGTACGGTATGGAGACAGAAGAAAAGCGTTTCAAGCAGTGAGAGAGAGCGAGAGGCCAATAATTTAGAACGGCTGTTTGTGCTGTTGTAAAGGCCAGTATACAGACGAGAACTCAAAATACTAGAAAGTTGCATAGCGTTAGGAGATTGTGCGATTCAGTATTTCTGCGAAAAAGAACAAAAAATGTAATAAAACAGGCTGTTCTCGACCATTTGCCTCTCGCTCTCTGTCAAATTATAGATCCTGAAAAGAACAATATTGTGCGGATAAGACGAATCTAGGAGCTTAGAAGAGCAATTTTTTTCTTGCCTATCAGAGTCAATATCCAGTAGGGTCACAACCTCATCTTGAATTCTCGCCCGGTGATTTGTTCTCAGGAGTAGGGAGGGGTTATGGCGGGGAATGAAAGAGATTTTTAAATTGTAGTTCCGCTTACATATGTTTGTATGTATTCATTTATGAACCATTTATCGTTTATATAATACATTGTACTCCTGATGATCACATATAGTAAAGCAATATTTAAATATTTGTACAACTTCAGTTTTTTTAAATAATATATCTATCAATTTATTTTGAACAACATTTGGATGTCATCTTCGAATCTTATTTTGCCCTATCTGTTTTAATTTTCATTTTCCACTCTAATAACCAAAAAATGGTAATGGAGAAGAAGAATTTGACTATTTCAACTTAAGTTATAAAATAACGTATTATTAAAACTATACCTTTTTCAGGTGCACTTTTCGTTTGAAATGGCATTTATTTTGTGAAAAATTTAGCCTTGACCAATTCAACTTTCATGTGAATGCGTAGATCTGTTCACAATTTTTTCAAATTTGAAAAGAGTCAATATAGGCGTAGCTTATTAGTATCGACAGTATATATATACATTATCATAAAAGATATTTATTTTTATATATATAGTTTTTTTACAATTACGTGATACATAAAAAATAATAATATAAATTAATATAACATCTAATGATTTGTTATGATCTCCAAATCGCCCTCCAAGAAATGTTGAAACTTTTTCGATAAGATCGATTCAGAAAATTTCTATCTATGTATCACACAATTGAAAACAAATCGATTAATCGACTGTTTAATCGGTTTTATTTCCAGCTCTAATATCAACCACCCTAGCTCTAAGTCCATCTCTAAGTGTACAGCAGAAGAAACCCGGCATTGCATTGTAAATTTTTAATTGAAACTTCATTTTTGTGTTAGGAAGTGAATTAAAAGGTGGCAATTATGTCGTTTATGAACCCCGTTGATATGGTAGATGAAGACGCTGCCGATCTACAGTTTCCCAAAGGTAACAATCACCCCCTCTTAACTGCTTTTCAAACTTACAAGTGAAACTGAGTGAGGAAATTTGGCTTAGAACGCGTGTTACAAGCGGCGCACTCGCCTCCACCAGATTACCACATTGAATTACCTCTTTGCAGTTGAGCTTCTAGGTGATCAGGTCGAACGATGCTCAGTTGCCCGCCAGGACGCCAAAACCAGGAGTACCACGGTAGTATACAACGTACATTCGTTGCACAAACAACTGGAACATATGAAGGAAATGGTTTGGGACGCGAATAGCGTAGTTCCGGTGCCACCTCCCAGCGATTTTAGCCGTTGTGCCACATGCCGCTGCAACCTCTCCGAGCCCTTCATAAAGTGCTCCGAGTGTCTGGACACATTGCTCTGCCTACAGTGCTTCGCGCATGGCAGGGAGATATCGGTGCATCGCAATAATCACGGATACATCATAGTCCGCGATAGCATTCAGGTGTTTGCCCAGGAGCCCCATTGGACGGCCCGAGATGAGCGCATTCTGCTGCAAACGTTGCGGGTCCAAGGCTACGCAAACTGGGAAGCGGTCTCGTCTGCGTTAGATCACCGACACGCGCCCCTGGAAGTGCGGCGACACTACCACGACTGTTATTTTGGCGGAATCTTTGAGCGGCTGCTGAACCTTCAGCACGCAAGGCAGAGCTATCACCCTGAGCGAATGCCGTATGTGTTCAAGATGCGCAGTTTGGACCCCCCACGGCACGATGACATTGCCGCTATTCAGTTCAAGCTTAATGCTGGATATCGCTGCGCACGTGGGGATTTCGATACGCCCTACGACGCCTCGGCCGAGAGCCTGCTCTCCATTATGTTGGATCAGCGATCCTGCGAAGATGACCAAGAAGAGGAGAGGAACGAAGTGGAGCAAGAGATAACAGAAGAACTGCAGCTAGGACTGGTGCGGGCTTATAATAATCGATTAAGGTAAGGAAATTGTTGCAGTTAAGGAAAATCGAAAATGGGAAATGGGTAAAATTATTAACTTATTCCTAATCATATCCCAACAGAGAGCGCCAGCGTCGTTATAAGATCATGCGGCAGCACGGCCTAATCATGCCCAATCGAACGGTTAGCTGGATTTCCAAGTACATGCACGCGTTTAGCAGCGACACCAGCTGCATGCGCTTCCTGGGGTTTATGCAAGTCTGCCAGCCCCAAGAATTTGATTTGCTGGTAGAGTCCCTACGACACTATCGCGAACTCCAAACTCGCCTGTTTAAGTTGTACGAATTGCGGCAGCAGGGCGTAAGCACTCTTTCCGGAGCAGCACTCTTTAAACGCCTCTACAAGCAACGACAACAAGCTCAACGGGACTATGTTCACCAGAAGCAGCAGATGGGTGCCTTCGACTGGCAGCATTTGGTACAGTACTACGAATACAATCGAAATGGGGAACAACTGCCACCCGGAATCAGCTCCAAGCTGTATGCCTTGAACTCCCGCCGCAAAGCCAGTCCCATTGAGATTGGAGGTATATAAACAACAAAATATCCCAAATTGAAGCTCTCTAAAGGCGTTCATTCCCCTGTATCTTACCACAGATCTGCCCGGTTACTCCAAATTGGATGCTGGCGAGCGACAGCTGTGCAGTGTGGCTCGTTTGGTCCCACAATCCTATCTGGACTACAAGAACCAACTGGTTTCGGAGCAGGCCAAGCTCGGACATTTGCGGCTGGCTGATGCGCGGCGTCTAATCAAGATCGATGTGAACAAGACGCGACAGATTTATGATTTTCTCCTGGAAAACGGTCACATCAGCAGGCCGCAATCCTTTGGCTAACCTTTACTTCTTCTTTCATGTTTCACTTGTAAATTTTTCGGATTTATTTCCACAGCGATTTCTTTTGAAAAAACTTCTTCGTTTGTTGCCCTGTTTCAGAGTTCGAGACTGCCGAGACGCTGCTGATATCGGAGGTTCACATGTTGCTAGATCATCGCAAACGACAGAACGAGTCCGCTGACGAGGAACAAGAGTTTTCAGAAGTCTTTATGAAAACCTACGCCTACACGGACAGTTTTCGGAAGTTTAAGAACAAGGAAACCATAATGTCTGTAAGAAGGTAAGCCCTATCCAGAAAATCCTTTTAGTTCCCATATCAAACTTATATTTTACATCTCCAGCTTACTGATGCAAAAAAAATTGCACAAATTCGAGCTTGCCGCCTTGGGTAATCTATGTCCCGAAGCTCCAGAGGAAGCTAAGGCGTTGATTCCCTCGCTAGAGGGTCGTTTTGAGGATGAGGAGCTGCGCCAAATACTGGATGATATCGGCACTAAACGCAGCTTACAATACTAAACCCTACAAATAACTGCATACATATATATTAAGAATACTATAATGTTTTTGATAGCGAATAAAATCGATTTAATTTGTACAATAAAGTCGTTCGATCGCGTATATTTCGAAACAAAAAATGTGATCCAGTGCTACTTTTGCTTCACATTTAGTGTTATTGTATTAATGCGAGGCCGAATTCATGAGTTTAATTACCTAATGAAACCAATTACAGTTCGTGGAAGTTTTCTATGGCAATGACATATATTTGGTATTGACCAGAAGTTTGCAACGATCCTATATTCTTAATCAGCATCAATACCCAAAACGATCTAACACCGTTGCAAAATAATAAAAATTCGTTGTCCTAAAGCCTATACTACAAAAATTGTTTAATAAAGTGAGGTTTTTTTTTTTTGTAAAAGATGACCATTCAAAGTTAAAATCTTTCCATTCTTTGCGTCATATTTTTTCTGGCTAAACTAGTCTATAACTTCTGAAGCTTGTGAAAGCCGACAACTACACTACGACTACGATCAGCGGCAATCGTTTCTGCAGCAAAATCGACTTTCATTAGCTGTGTCTACAGAAATGCGATGCAAAAAAACCAAAACCAATGGTAAACAAAAAAGGAAGCTAACTTCGGCATGCCGAATACCGTATACCCTTGCAGATTTCAATTGCATTTAATATAATCTATTCCTATTTTATATAAAATGAATTACTTTTTTATTCATTTTATTTTTGCAGTTTTACATTTTGTACATGTAAAAATGTAATTTTCATTCACATTTACCGATCGCTTGCATGATATAACAGTAATTAATTAATCACAATTATCCTGCACAGTATTTAATAAATTTTTTATATATAGATGTATAAATATAAATATAGATGTATATATATATATTTTTTTTTGGTAATATGTGTATATTTTATTCAAGTTAAGTTTATTTGAATAAATTTAATAGAGGAAAATATTTTTCCTAGGTTCATGTCAAATTGAAGATAATGAAAACCTATGTTTTAAATTGATCACAATATATTTGTTTTATATAATTAAAACTGAAAATATCATCTTCGCTTAAAACTTGTTCATACAAAAATAAAACAATAAATAAAATATTAATAACAAATGATAAAAATCCGAACTGTAAAATTATGTTATTTTAATAACGACTGCTTCATGCACTGAACAATTCCGGATAGAAAACTGTGTTGAACGGGGATGGCTTTTCGTATTATCCTTACTTCTGCAAGGTTGCAAGGTTCCGCTCGCGGAAACTAGCCACCAGCTCCCCGCTTAGGGACGGGTCAACACGTGTAAGTGAGGGGATGATGCGCCTTAGCAGTACAAGGCTGCCCTTTGCATCCAGACCCGGCCCCTAGTGAGGTGACCAAACGACATTTGATCGTGACACTAATTGAGAGAAGCGATGAGAACGGCAAAATGACTGAGTCGCGGTGAAAGACTGTGCTTGAGAGGCTCGTTGAGTCATTATTTGTAGGGGGAGCTAATCCTGTTTCATCGCAATACAAGCAGAAGCAACCGCGGACTGAAATGTTCTGCACCTTGCGACTCTATTATCCAAGGAGGGGGGCCAAAGTGCAGTCTTCGAAATAAACAAGGAGGCGGAAGACATCCTCTATCCTAGATACGGGAAGACGGCGTGAGGCATGGGTAGTGTCTGCCTGCGCCTTAAAAAGCGCTATCCCGGAGATAAAGATGCGCACACCCGGCAGGCAGGCGAGGTGAAGAAGGACTCGGGTCTGGACACCACCACAGATGCCGCCAAGGAAATGACGAATGGACGAAACTTTAGAGGAAGAGGACGGTG
>VNJS01009476.1:0-11125 GCA_008042575.1 Drosophila watanabei | reverse complement strand
GTGGAAATGGCAGGGAAAAAGCAAGAAAATGGATGAAAATGCTTCGCCGACAACACACAGGGCCTGTCACTGTTTTAACAATTCATCTTAATAGAAATAAAAAATGGCGCCGCTGGCGTTGGACAGTCCGGCTAACACTCCCCCGTCCTCCCTCTACCTCCTGATCCCCTCCCCCTTCCCACCCCCTTTCGCTATTTGTCACTGGCTCGTTGTGGGTGCTCTGCGCTCTCCATTGGATCGGCTTTGGGGAAAGCATCCGGGAAAAGCATTTCCCTCGTCTAGCTCGGGTGCGGCGCGGCGTTGGGGGATTTACACATGTCAGTTAATGCTGAAAAAATGTTTACACAACACAATTGCCTGGCTGAGAGAGGAGGTGGGGGGGGCGGTGACGGCGTTGCCTCATGCTGGGGCTGCTGGTGCACTGAAAAAAATATACAAAAAATACATTAAAATAATATATAATTACTTTAAATTATACAATTTTCCTTTGATAAGATATTTTAAAATAATTTTGAATTTTAAAAAAGCTGGAGATTATATTTCCCATGCTCAGAAATTTAAGAAAGGGTGTATTTTTTAAATTTAAATTAAAAATTCCTAATATTCATAATAAAATGTCATTAAAAATATTAATAATCAAAACAAAAACTGTTTAAATTAATTATACATTTTAGTAAAGCATTTTTTAGCCTAAATATTATATATACTTTTTTAAATTTATGACTCCAATTTAGAACCTTCTTCTAAAGAGCTATTTTTCTATGTTTAAATATTGATTTTTAGAGATTAAAGATTCAAATATTATGCTTTAATTGCATTTGAAAAATTTATTGCAATTTTTTTTTATTAAAAAGATGCAATGAAAATAACTACATTTCTACTGTACACCTATATATTTTGTTTTCGTTGTTTTAAATTCTTCATAAATACCATAAATTTCCTACATTTTCTATTTTAACTAAATTGTTTCTCTCACTGTCTGCCAAAAGTTTTAAAGGCCAGTTCTCGGTTCTCCCTCATCTCTATCTTTTTTGTTTATTTTTTTTTTTGTTGGTAGCCGCGCTGCAGCAGTGTCGAACAGGATAAAAGTCAGTAGCATACAATTAATCAAATGCATGATTTATGTGAGTGAGTTCCACACGAGTTTAACCTAAATACGTCCCGTCGGGATTCATCCAAATGAGATGTTTCGGGGCGGCGACCAAACCTTAAACTCCCCTTACTCTTGCAACAATTCCTGGCAACTTAATAGACTTTCTTACATTGTTGTTTAAAGTGTGTGTTTTTTGGGTATTTAAGTATTTCCGATAAAACCAATATTTATTCGAAAAAAATCTAAAATTGAGTTTGTTGGTGTTCTATAGATATTTGGTGTTTTTAGTAGGGGGTTTTCTTTGAGAAAATAATTATTTTAATTTGTAAAAGTAGAGTTCGTCTTATTCTTCATACACTTAATAAAAGATTGCCACTTTCCTGTCAATGATATAGCTGTAAAATCTTAAACTTTTATTATTATATAAATATGTTGCTTTTGCTTCTTTAAATAAATTATAAGAAATATTATTAAATTAAAAAGGGACTCGTGTCTGAAAGATCATAGAAATAACTAGAAAATATTAATGATTTCTTGGATGTATTTAGGGATGTCTAAATCTACTTTATTGAAACAGTATTATTAATGTTAAATAAAATTAAAATTTAATTAAATAATGTTATTGTTAAATTATTCCCTATTAAATGTTTTAACAAAACCAAAATCGAACAATTCGTTTCATATATTTTTTTAAGATTTTAAATGATTTGTATGACTGTTTCAGTTTAAGTTATTTAGAATGATCTAAAATGTTAAATATCTTAAAAAACAGGATAGATACAATAATCAATAAGAAGCCCAAGCTATATATTAAATTATTATATATCTTTATATTAATATATTCCTCTGTATTAATTTATACTTTTTTCCACTTCGAATAAATTAAGTTTTTATATTCCAAAATCATTCTAGATAATTATATAGTTTGTAGCATACTTTTGGTCATCCGTGACACTCTCCTTCGCTTCTAAATATAACCTGCAAGACTGTGCACTAGTTTGTAGTTGGATATATATTATCTATATATCATCAATCCCTCCCGAGAACTAACCCCAGCAAACACACTAGGCAAGACACACATTCCGTTTTGAATTTTCGAAAGTTTATTTGACTTTTTGCTTGACTTACAAACTAGGACACACGAATGCATCCGCTCAATGGGTTCGTTCCGTGATCATCGTTCTCGGGAAATCTTCCTCTTCAGTTGCAAGTACGAGCCTAGTACTTGAAGTACTTGGTGTAGTAGTCGCTGAAGAAGGTGTAGTCGAAGTGGCCGTAGTTGGAGTAGTTCTTGTACTTGTAGTAGGGCTCCATGGTGTCGGCGTGGTAGATGGACACGTCCTTGAAGTACATGTTCGGAACGAAGAACTCGTACTCGTCGATCTCGCGGTCGAAGGGATAGCCGAAGGGCAGGCTGTCCACGTAGCGGGCGCCGCTTCCGATGCCGCACGAGTAGGTGTAGTCGAAGGTGGAGAACTGCTCGTGGGCGGGGGCGTGGTAGGGGGTCACCATGAAGAACATCTGCATGGGCATGCCCTTCTTCCAGCCCATGGGCAGGACGAGGCGGTCGGGGAAGCCGCAGTGGGGCTCGCTGATGTCCAGGGGGAAGTCGTACTTGCCGTCGAAGGCCATCATCGTGTAGTAGTACAGCTCGGTGTAGGTGGTGCGATCCTTGACGGTCCAGTAGAACTCGTTGGACTTGCGGGTGATCAGGTTGTTGCCGGCCTTCAGTTCGTAGTAGAACTCGTCGACCTCCATGAAGTTCATGCGGTTCTCAGCCAGCGAGAAGGTCCTGCCGAACTCGTCGTACTTGGGACCCAGGAAGGCGCGAATGACCACCTTCTCGACCTTGTCGGACTCAATGGTGTAGGTATAGGTGAAGGGCTTGTGGTTGAGGCGCATCTGCCGGGCGAACAGCGACTTGTCCCAGACGAACTTGCCCTCGTGGAAGACCATCTTGTCGTTGAGCATGTTGGTCACATCGAAGTCAACCAGATCGAAGTAGGTGGTCAGCTCGCTGACCTCCACGTGCTTCACGGTGACGCCGGGCATCAGCAGCTGCTCCTTGGTGTACTTGGGCAGGTAGTGCATGAACTTGAAGTAGACCTGGGCGATCGACTTGTAGAACATGTAGTACATGGGATCGCGCATCATCGTCTCGAAGTTGAGCATCACGTTGGGGTAGACCTCCATCTGGTGGTAGTCGGTGTCGGCGAAGTACATGTGGGCGAGCATGTACCAGAACTGGTAGAACATCTTGTCCATGGCGTCCACGTTGCCCTGCATGATGCTGCCGATGTACTCGATGGCCTCGGGCTTGCGCAGATCGATCATGTGACCGTCGAAGGTCTTGTAGTAGCCCTTCTCGACGATGCCCTGGACACGCTTCATGAAGTGGGTGATCTTGTCGAGCATGTCGAAGTTGGCGTACGTCTCCATCTCGTAGTAGTTCTTGCGGTAGCTGTACCCAATGCCGTTGTAGTAGATCATCTGCGGGTCGTAGCCCATCTCGATCTGGTGGTACCACGAGAACTCGGGGATCTCGCCGAAGCCGTGCGAGAGACGCTCCATGTAGTACCTGCTGAGCAGCTGGTGGACATTGTACAGCCACCACTCGCCGCGACGGTCGTTCTTCAGGCCGAAGGTGTTGCCATCCAGGAAGAAGGAGTAGTCCATGTTCAGGTAGTACCAGTACGAGTTCCAGCCGAGATCCTCGGTGAAGTACGACAGCTTGGTCTCCTTGTTGAAGAGGTTCAGGTCACGGGAGTAGTCCACGGGCATGTAGAACTTCTTCACATCCTTCATCATCGAGAGCCACTTGGTCTCCTGGTTGAACTCGTAGATATTCTCGCGCAGGATGAACTTGTCCTCGCTGTACCAGTGCTCGCCCAGGCCCATCAGCTTCCACCACTGCCAGGTCTTGAAGTCCTTCATGTACATGTAGTCGCTGGACTGGTACATGTTGCCATAGCCGTAGTTGTGGGCGTGGTTCTTGTAGTACACATCCAGGTACTCCTTCTCGTACATGCTCATCTTCATCCACATCTCGTAGTCGAACTTCTCGGCCTCGTACACGAACTTGCTGTTGAAGAAGAACTGCGGGAAGATCTCGTAGATGGAGGGCAGCATCAGTCCGTGGAAGTCATCGCGGTGGATCACGGCCAGGGTCAGGGCATAGACGAACATGCCCTCGTTGACGTGCATGCGGGCCCAGGCGACGTTGGTCATGAAGGTCTCCCAGTCCTTGGCGTAGTAGAAGAAGTTGAACAGGCCGCGGGCCTGCTTGGCATGGGTCATGGCCAGCTCGCCGAAGAACTCGCCCTTGGGCAGCAGGGCGTGGGCCTTGTACGCCTCGTAGAACTTCTGCATGTAGATGTCGTAGTACTGGGGAAGACACAGATCGCATCCTTACTCTCGAGAAGGTTTAGACAAATCCCCAACTCACCTTGTAGTGGGTCTCATCGAAGTAGAACTTCTCGCCCTTCTTGATGAACTCCTCGAACATCAAAGGATCCTCCACGCGGTAGACAATCTCGAACAGGAACTTCTGCTTCTCCAGGAAGCTCTTGTCCGCAATCTTGACCTCATGGGCCTGATGGAAACTGGCCGCAGCGACCAGGCCCAAGCAGGCCAGCAAAGCGATGGCAATCTTCATGATCCTCGATTACACTCCTGCAACACTCCTGCAACTGTCTGCTTTCAACTGCTCCGGATCAGATGCACCCAGTGGATCCAATGCCTAAAGACTGTTGGTTGCTGCTGCGGCTGCTGCCTCTTTTATACCCCCAGAAGGAGCCTTCCATTGATACGGAATAGATCTTGGTTTGTCCAAGTTCGGGTGCAGTTCAGGGGGTCATTGGGTGTATCTCAGGTGCTGCTCACACCATCTGTTGCCACTGCTGTATCTCTGCCCAGCTGTCGTCAGAGCTTATCACCTGGTCGGAGGCTCTCCCCCTGTCTTGGCCTTATCTAGTATTTTTTTTAGCTTGTTGCCAAGAGCAGACTCTGCAGGTGCACTTAAGCAAAGAAATAATAAGTATAAGAAATTAAAAATAAGAACAGAAATAATGCCAAGAATTTATAGTAACAACAAATCCGGGTCTGGCAATCTGAAATCTTGTTCAATGCAGTTTTGTTTTGGCATTTTTTAAAACGAAATAATACATTTTAAATAGAAAGAAATACATTTCACTTCGAACTGACTTTGTATACAAAATATTTGAAGGACTTATTCCCTTCCTTTAACACTTTTTAGCTTAACAGGAATCTCTATAGTTTCCTTTAGGGTTGTGACTGTAATTTAAAAAAAAAATCCTCCGCAGGTGAGCGGACACTGGCAACATTTTCACGTCCCCAAAGACACACAAATGCACTTCAAGGGAAACGTACGGAGGTTACAAATATGAAATGGCGGAATGGGAGCCGTTAGAGAAGCCTTTCTGCTAAAAGGTTCCAAGCCAAAGCCAAAGCCCCGGCTGCTGAGCACTTAGGCCGGCGCAATCCTTTCTTCACAGGATCAGAAATTCCCAATTCCAAACGGAACCGGTGGCTTGGCAATGGACTTCAAATGGGATACAAATGAACGCTTTTTCTGGCAAAACCCAGCGGCGAATGGACCACTTAGTGGATGCCTTTGTAGACCAGGAGGAGGCAGGGAGCCGGGATTGAGAGTGGGGAGTGGAGGGAGGAGCGGAGGAGGAGCTGCCTCTTTTAATGCGTTGCACGTTTTCCCAATAAAATAGCAACAACAACAACATGGGAAACAATCCTTTAAGTTCTTCGATACGTAGCATTGGGAAGCAGGAAGATGGGAGCTGGATATGAAGCCAAGGCGCAGAGTGGCTTTTTAGTTCTCGCGCCCATCAGTGCAGAGAGAGAAATAAGTGATTTTTGAAATCATAATTTAATAAAAACAGGAAGCTAACTTCGGAAAGTAAAAGAATTATATGCCTTTTGGATCAGGAAAATCGATCATAACTCAGTCAAAAAGGCATTAATTTCAATTCGAAAAGATTTTCTTTATAAGTTTTTTTAAGATTCAAAATTTTTTAACAGAAAATGTGTTAGATTTTTGACTAATTTCACGATGTAACCTTTAAAAAAATTGCATAAAATATTGAGTAAAATTTTTTTTTTCGTTCAAAGATGACTAGATCGACTCGGCTGTTAATGGTGATTCAGAATGCACATGTAATTTACTTCTTTATTGCTTTTTAGACTTCTGACCAAAAATATAATACTTTAAGGGTATAAATATGATCTGAATATGCGCTAGTTATATATTTATTTCTCAAAAATATTTTAACATTCTTTAATAGTATATTTATTATTCATTACTATCACCAGCTGCATAGATCTAGACATATCTTTTTAGCTAGTTACCTAAAACAACCTGAAAAATATCAACAAACTTTCGAAATTTCATTTTAAATAACAAACTATTTTAGTTTCAGTTAATTTCTCGAATAATCTTATGTTTTCCTTGATAATTTCATCTCCTTTTAAATTAATTCTTATATAAAATTATATATTATTAATTTTCTCTAAGTGTAACCCACAATCCCAAAGTCAGAGGAGCGCTGTTACTGCCATGAACATCGATTTTCATGTGATTTGTGTAGACGTGTTTGGGTTTTATTGATTTTCACTTGATTCCCTCCATATGCTTGAATATACTTAAGCCGGTACGTGCACATCTCCATCTCCCTGCTCCCTGCTCCTTGCTCCCTGCTCCTTTCTCCAATCTCCTCTCTCCACTCCCCCTTTCTCCACTCTCCATTGGCATTCGCACTCGGCACATCCCATGCCCAGTCCCTCTCCCAGGTCGGTCGTTGTCGACAGCAGCAGCAGCAGCACAAGCGGCAGCCGAGCAGCTCTAATGTCAGGATCATGCGAGGTTATCAACATAATTTCGAAAACCACCCATCCGCACCAGAGCCATCGCCAGAGCCACCGCCAGAGCCACCGCCACTCCACCCACAGCATCTTTCGCTCTCTAGTTTATGATGTAGTAGATTTCTGTTTCTTTTCCTGCATCATCACGAGGATGATGATGATGGGGCGGTGGGTCGGTGGGTGGTAAGTGGTGGATAGTGGGTGTGGGTAGGAGGTAGTGGGTAGTGTCAGCGGGTACTGTCAGTGGAAGCGGTAGTGATGAGCTAGATGGGCGCGTGTGCGGTTTGATAAGACGCCAGCGATTCGGCTCCATTTCGTTTGACTTTCATCTGTCTTCCCCTCAAGTTAAAGGGAAGATTTGTCTAACTTTTAAAGGGGGAAAATCTTTATATTTCTCAAAGATTTATTTATACAAAAAGCTGGGAAGTGGGTATTAAAAAATAAGGAATTTATATATATATATTAATATATTTTTATTTATATTTAATGTATATTAAAGTCTGACTGAAAATAAGCCCTAGCAAACACATTTATATATGGTAATAAATATAAGTTAATGTTAATTTATTTTATATTTAAAGGGGTAAAAGTCCTGATAGCTTTTATGGAATATTACTGCCTAGAGCTAAATACAAAATTTATATAATAAAATATATAATTTCTATTAAGCTACTCACGGTTATAGTATATATAAGCCCGTGATAGCATCTTAAATTACATTAATAATAAGATAAGTTGAAGGAAAGTTTTGTCTTATTCTGAAGGGGAAAGCAGTCCTGAAGCTTTCAAGGACTTAATCAAGAGAGCAAGGTTTATGAAATAATCAATGAATATTCATCAAACCATATAAAAAATTATAGTATTAAATATATTAAATATAAACCTAAGTTAGAATTTGTACATAAATATATGATAAGAGCAAGGCGAAGGCTTAAGCTTATATCCCTCTTTACCCTAAGATAGCATTTAATTAAGATTTAATTAATTGCTTTAAATAAATTAATAAAATAAATAAATGGTAAGAACACCTTAAATATAAGACGAAGATAAGAACACCTAATATATATGTTAACGTAAGCTTTCGTTTTAGATTTACTTTCTTGCGACTTCTTACAAGGTATCTTCAAAAACCTTTAAAAATATATCTGTTTTTAAAAAAAACACTCCCTTAAAGCTTGATATTATTATTAAAGAAATAAAATATAGTAATAAAAGTAAAGTAATTTAGGTAAAGTATAGCAAATGTAATGCTTTTCGATTCATTTAAAGTATCTAAAAGTCGCAGCGGAAACTGTAGGCAGACAAGGACTGTTGCGCAACAAAGAAATTGAAGTATTTGCCAGGAACAAGGCGGGCAATTGCCATCAAGTGATGGTCCCCATTTATTTGAGGCAGTGCGCTAAGGCAATCAAAGGGCCAGGACAGGAGAGGCATTCCTGGACGAGAACCAGGATAAGGATGGGAATAAGGACTAAGCGAACGACTCAGTTGCCAGTGGCGGACGGGCTCGTTACTCATTTCGTTTCGTTTCGGCTGACATCTGACATGATTATGTACATTTGTCCCCTGGTGGTGTCGCCCGAGCACCCCTCCAGCTCACCGCAAAAAAGCTGACGCAATTTACATGCCAAGGAGAGCGGGAGGAGTAGAAAATTGCACTAGGAAAAGGATTCAAGGAAGTTCTAAAAATTAGTTAAAAATATTAAAAAATATAATTCAAGTTCCTTATAGTTATATTTTAATTATTTATATTTTTTAGCATTTTTATAACGGCCCTAAGCTAGATAATAATTATTTTATAAATCTTAGATTTAAGTTTTAAGTATCTTTTATTAAAACATAGTATGTAAACCACTTAAAAAATCCCCAAAAATTTTTAAACATTCCTTATAATATTTTCTATTATTTTTCAATATTTTCCTTATAAAATCTTCCCCTAATTTCTTTCAGTGCAACTCGACCAGCAACCAACTCTAATCTATCAGCGGTCTTTGGCTCTTTGCGCTTACCTCGAATATTTTGCACTTTTCCTTTTTCTCCTTTTGGGGGCGACGAGTGCTCCTTATCCCGGCTTTCTCATTCACACTTCCTCTTCGTGTTTTGGCCGCTCTTTCCACATATATTCCTTTCACCAGGATTGCTTCCTTGCTTGCTTTGCCTGCCTGCCTGCCTTGGCGAGGACATGCCTGGCACAAGTGTCCTTACAACATTTTTTACTTTGTAACGCAAATTCTGAAGTAAGCATGAATAATGCATGCATTGTGTGTAATTCTTCAAGTACTTTGCCGTGCCGACGACAAGCACACATCAGCGGCCCAGTTGCCTCATACCGAGAAGGAGCAGGAGCAGCAGGAGCAGGAGCAGGACTAACCCCATGGAATCCCTTATGCTATGTGTACTACTACCCACAACCTATTTATATTTGGCTGTTTCGCAAACTTGCCTCAAAGCCCACCCACTGACACCGCCAAATTTATAGCGAGCTTTTTGAATTACAAATTCGTTTAAATAATTCGGAATGCGCGAGAGCTATAACATTTAAATAAACTACTTTTTGGAATAAAATGGAGGTTTACTTGGGGTTTGTAGAGGGGGATTTATGAGGATATAGGATAAAGAGCGGCTTATAAGATGCTTGGTAGCTAGGGGATTATTTTCAGATAAAGACTTTGTCTCTAAGGTATGAAAGTAGGTATTTCTTTGGCTAATGTGTTCTTCTTACTTTAAATTCATAAATTGTTAAAGATCTCTGCAGAATTTTAACTATAATTAAACTATAGAGACCTTTGTGGAATTTCTACTCGGTTATAGGATATTTTCATAAAATATTAATATTAATTATTATATTAATTTGAGTAAAATTCAAGGTATAATGTTCAATAGTAGTAACAAGATTTCTACCAAGTTAAAGTCTTTAAATGTTATATAGATCGTTTTTATTTAAAACAGCAAACTTTCTAGCCAAAGTACCCCTGTACCCCATATATCTACAATCTTTTTCCAGTCCTACTTAAACTTTAGCTATTCATAGGCCTCTTTTGCGAATCGATATTTACTTGGAAATGCAAACAGAGACAGAGCCGGAGGCCGAGGCTAATAATGCAGCGAAATAGCCGCTACGCCCATTTAAGTGGTCCTCTTTTTTGCCTCAATAATGCAGAAATCAAAGAGCCCCGACCACCTCCATCACGTATATTAACCATTCCCCATGACGGAGACAAAAAGAGAGACTGAAACCACAAAGTCTTCGGTGCGTTATTTACCTTGGTGGAGAATTAAATGCGAGACCCACTTTGCCAGGTTCCCACAGTTGTCAAAGGCGGATCCCGGCCCCTGGTTACTAACGTTAAGGTAATATTATAACAATCACATGGAAGCGAATGCCAATTAAATAGGCAAATATCAGCAAGAACAACAAGAAGGGCAATTTGGCATTAAAATTATTCTAAATAATTCACAAGGTTCCCAGTTGATTTGTCATTTGTCGCCTGATTTTTACAAGCAAAAAGTATTTATTATTTTATGAGCTACTATATATGCGTTCTTTATTCCTTTTCTTTATTTAATATTTTATAAGCTCTAAACCTCAAGTCCTTTTCTTTATTTAATCCTTAATGTGCCATATACCTTCATTATTCCTTTTCTTTATTTAATATTTTATAAGCTGCAAACCATTTTATTTATTATTATTTTATAAGCCATGTGCATTCTATATTCTATTTATTTATTTATTATTATTTATGATTTATACCTTCTTTATATAATTTCTTTATTTGTATATTTCTTAATTTTTTGTTTTCTCTATTCCATTTATTTATTTATTATTTTAGTAGATACATAACTTTATCATTCCTCTTCTTTATTTATTATTTTAAAAGCTATATATTTCCTGTATTAATTTTGTTTATTATTTTCTTAACTTTAATCCTTCTTTATTCCTCAATACCAATTATAAATAAGCCTTAGTCAGTGGCTTAAACTTCCTCCGGCTTTAGTTATTGTTTAATGCTATTAGTGACCCTTGACACAGCTGGCTCAGAGCTTACAGAATTCAAGAACCTCACTCCCCTCCGCTTGATGGAAATTCACTTAGTCATTTTCACAGCCATTAGCTGGGGGCCAGGAAAATGCTGAGAC
>VNJS01009471.1:0-25360 GCA_008042575.1 Drosophila watanabei | reverse complement strand
AAACCCTGGAGCATCTCATTTGTAAATGTCCGGCGCTAACAAGGTCAAGATTAAGACACCTAGGCGCTCCGGCTCTGGCATCACTGGAAGATGCCTCCAAGAGAAAGCCGGGCGAACTACTGGCCTTCGCGAAAGACTCCTCGATCCTCAAGGACTTCGAAACTCGCATTAGCAATCTCTAGGTCCACACCAGTAGAACCCGGGCAACTAAGGGCCATTTTTGGCCTATGCTTGGCCCCGTGAGGGCCGCCCGACGTAACCTAACCTAACCTAACCTAAAATTAATTGATAAATTAGTATACTAACCTTTAACCATATCCCCCTCCTCTATATAGTCACCACAATTAATTTCATACAAACGTTGCTTTATTGACACACTTTTAAGCACATTTACATAATTAAATTCAAGTACTTAATTACTAAATTACAGATAAATATTCAGCTCATTCCATGAGATACTGTTTTGTCAAACAAATGTATTTTATATTCATTTAATTCCAACCGCCAAAAATAGCAAAATGTTCACATCATCATTCCGACATCCCCACATCTAAATAATTTATTCATTCGCTTTTCTTGGTGACAGAATGACTCGTAAGTCAACTAAAGATTAATTAAAATAGTCCATATCCCCTTTCCTTTTTCAATTAAAACTCAGCCTGTGACTACCGCACACTTTTTATAGTTGACTCATCTGCCGGTTTGCCCTCGTAAAATGTTTTTTATTTGCCATTTTACGAGTGTCTTGACTGACTCCGGGTTGGCTTTGGCTAAGCTGCTTATATTGCACAATTCCGTCTTATTCGTTTTTTAATTGCATAATTCAGTTTAAATTACCTAATTGGTTAATTATGAAAACAGAAAATGAAGGAGAAGATTTTTTAATTTTATGTGGTATTTTTATTAATTTGAAATGGTTAAAGGTAAGAGATTTATTGGCAGTAACTTAAAGAGTTTAATAAATAATTTAAAAACTGAAACATTATAGGAACTTGGTAAGTTATGTTAAACAAAAAGTTTAGAAGTATTTTATTCTAACTCTAGTTTCGTTAATAAATAGTTTGTAAATTATTCTTTAGATATTGCTAATATATATCGTTGTGCCGTCTAGAATTCACAAAGAGTTTTTGATTAAATCAAGTTCGAAATCTTTAAGATATAGACACATATTAATACTGCTTAGTCTCAAATATTTTTTTAAGGTAGAAAAGATTAAAATATAGTTTAAATGCCTTGCCTTACAATTACATCTCTCTTCAATCCATTCCTATATTTTCTTTGAATTTATTTCTTTAAAATGTATTTCTTTAAAATTAATTTCCTTTCTCTTTTTATATTCAAGAAAAACTGCTACTTAAACTGGGTTACAAATCGGTTTGCTGCACTGCCCCCGATCCCCTCCTAGCGGTGGTGCAAAAGGCCTCCTGCTGCTCACTCAGACAGATAATCAAATTTTCTGGCGGAGCTGCCGCTTTGCCATTGGAATTGCAGGACGACTTTTGTGTCCCCGTGGTGCCGGTCTTCTCCGCCGTCGTTGTGGACGACGTCGTGGTCGATGAGTTGTTGTTACCCGCATTCAAAGGCAGCAACAGCGGCGGCATCTGTGGATTATTGGTCAGCAGGCGCTTGGAGCCTCCTCTCCGCCGGCTGCCCTGCTTGGTGAACACGCTCGGTTCCATCTGCAGCTGTGCATTGATCTCCTGCTGATTCATACAGGTGAAGGCCTTGAAGAAGCTCTTCCGGAAGTTCTCACTCAGAAAGGCATACAGGATGGGGTTAACCGCCGAATTGGAGTAAACCAAGGCCCCAAGGAGTAAGAATATAAGTATCTCCAGCCGAGACAGATCCCTCTGGGCGGGATTGGAGTTGATCAGCGCCAACTGGGACATCCAGTGGGGCAGCCAGCAGCAAATGTAAACCGTAATTACAGTCAAGACCAGCCGGGTAACCTTCCGATGAGCCCTTCGCTTCTCCTTCGACTTGGCTGCCTGCTTGGGACCCACCGACTGCAGTTTCCTTATAACCAAATAATAAAAACTCAGGATAAAGCACAGCGGCGTGGCAAAGCCCAGGAAGAAGGTGTAGAGGATAAATGTGGTGCCCGAGTGCTTCTTGTATGCATCCGGCCACATAATGTTGCACGAGTAATTAATGCCGTCCTCCTGCTCTACAGTACTGGCATACAGGATCACCGGCAGCATCAGGACCGCCGATGTGGTCCAGGCCACTGCCGACACTATCTTTGCTATGTGCAGGGTTCTATACCTCGGCGAGGAGATGGGATGACACACGGCTATATAGCGATCCGCTGACATGATCAAGAGGAAGATCGAGGAGGTAAACGACGTAATAGAAGTGCTCACCATATAGGCCTTGCACATAAACTCCCCAAAGCGCCAGCTGCAAATCCTCATGGTGTACAGCAAAAAGGGTATTCCTATGAGGAAGCACTCATCGGCCACTGCCAGGTTGAGGATATATATATTCGTCACCGTTTGCATCTTGGAGAAGCGTAGAACCACATAGATCACCAGAGTATTTCCAAACAAACCAATAATGCACACGAGGCTATAAAGCACCAGAGTAAACAGATCCGCCACGGAGTTCCTGGTGGCTATGCAATGCTGATACGTGGGCAGTTCGGTGCCGTACAGAGGCTCCTCTGGCGGAACTGTGGAGCTGCCACCTGTCCATCTATGACTGTGCTCCGTGGTGTACAGGCTCTCGTTGGTATTAAACCAATTTGTGGTATTTAAATAGGATTCTGGTGTTATATCCCCGCTAACCAACTGGAGAACGCCCATCATCAGCCAGGTAAACATGGTGTTGCCTCCGTGTTCTCTGCTGAACGTAATTATTTTAATCAGTTCCTCTCCTCTGACTCCCTCCTCTCGTTATGGTTTTGCACATTTTGCTGGTGGATCCTGTAATATAAATTTCATTATCACATAAAATGTTTTCATAGGTGTTTGCTTTGTTTGTATAATGAGGCTAAATATCAAAAATGCAACATGCATATTTCGCTGGTCAAAATTGATTGGCTTCTAATTAAAATGTTTATGGGAAGAGCGTGAAAATGTTGCCTAAATTTAAAATGGCGATGGATAAAACATTGGTTAATTTTATTTGGTCAATTCCCTTCTAAATTCTTTTAGAATAAATCAGGGAAATCTCTCATGAGTTTCTGTATTTTATATAAAATCAAAAAAAATTGTATTTCAAAGTTTCAATTTTGGTAAACATCTTTAAATGACACTTGGTGAGAAATTATTGAACTTGTACTTTGACTTTGACTCTGACAAATCGTATGTTTATGTCCAATTGAAACTCACAACTCCGCAGGCTTCACATCCAGACTCTTGCCGAAGTTTCTTAAAAACTTTTTACTGCCATTTTCTGTGGATATTGTAAACTTTCTGGGAACAACTTGTAGAACATCGTATTTCAATGGGAAAATATAAATAAATTATGACATAAATCATCTGTTTACTGTTTGCCCAATTCATTTGCACACAGTAAAAGTTCATGATTTATGATAAGTCAGTTATGCTAAATTTGATTTGTTAGGCGTTGCAAATTAACATTTAAATTGAAATTAAATTGCGCACAATTTGTCAAATCAAACAGAGCAAGGAGAAAAGCAAACAACTTTCTAATATTTTCATGTCGAAAGCACGACACACCCTAAATAAATAAATAAATAAGGTAAAAGGAAAAAGCTGGGTGGTATTTATGCAAATATCAGGTGAAAATATTTGCTCATTAAAATTCAGCAAACCTTAGAGCCAAGTCGGAGGTCAGCGCCTGATTCTTGACCTCTAGGAATGTGTGCATATCGAAGGTCCTCGTGTCCTTATTTAAGCCGCTTAGTGTATCAATGCGTTCAGGCAAAGACATGTGGAGATTAGGGCTCATATTAACTCTCATCACAATGTCTTTGTCTTGAGCTAAATTAAAATGGCTTTGCATATTAGTCAGTTAATTCCGAAGCCATAAATCAACATTTAGCTTGGGCATTTCTGACAGGACTTAAGCAGACTTATTTCAACGGAAAGGCTCTGAATTCGCTGTGGGAAATACACCAAATTAATGTTTAACTTGAAGGTGGTTAAACTATGTTTAAGCTTTTTTAATTTAAATTTTAAATTGCAGTTAAGCCTAATTAAAATATTTGATCTATTTTTTAATTGCAAAATTTGGTTCCTCTTTGTAAATATTTTTTAAGTTTTTCTAATTGCATTTTATAATTAATTTCCTACAAAATATTTTATTTTCTTAAAAATCTGAAAGTTCCTTGATATTCTATGACTGCATCTAAGAATTAAATTAATTTTGGAAACCCTAAAGTCTCTCTTTTATTTAAAAATTTTATATTTAACAAGAAACTCTTCAAAGGCAGAAAAATGCGAAATCAAGTAAACTCTTTCTTTGGCTTTGGTTAAGATACATTTATTGGTTCTTAGGCTGTTAAATTAAATTACAATACATTTTCCATTTCAGGGTGTATATATATATCTATGCTATCCTCAATTTCTTGGTATTTTCTTGGTCATTACACATGTATCTATCTCCATGTTTGTCTTGTATTAGACCAACAAGATATGCAATTCAAGTTGTTAGCCTGGAGTCGGTTTTCCTAACACTACCAGGCAATGTCACTTCAATTTCCTCAATATTTGTCCCCAAAAGCAATTAAAACAAGGACTTGTCGACTGTAAATTGTTGATGATCTGTTCGGGTGAGCTTGGTTTTGGGTTTGCAATTAATCAGTGGTATATTTGTGATAAACTTGAAGCTTAGATTATTATTGGTCTTTTGGGTTTAAGCAATACAACCTTATATTTATAGATATTTAGCTGCATTTTAGAGGTTTTAAAATAAATAATATATTTCTTAAAACTGAACGAAGGAAACATTTAACTATTTGTAGACATTTTTTTTTAATATTTTCTAACCTAAAAGCAAATCCTGTATTCTATATCGCTTATCCCCTTGAACTTCCACATGTTTTTTGCCACACTAAGGGTATGCCTTATTCCACATTTTACCCACGTGTCACGTGCTGTTGTTTGTTTGATCAAGGAATTAAATCCCAGACCAGCGACAGGTGTAAATCCCCACCGGCAATTTCGCCCCAGTGCTATCATCATCACTGGCTCCTGGATTGTTGTTCGACATTTATTGTTGCTGTTGCTTGCGTTTGGCTTTTATTGTTGCTGCGAGTGCAACTGTTATCGGCACACCGCAATGGAGGCACAAATTGCAAGATTGCCTGGGTTGCAGTGGGGTGCCAAAACCCCCACAATCCCCCCTCAAAAAGAGTACACAAAAAGTGCAGAAGAAGGGAACGACACACACATGTGCTGCAGTTGTGTATCTGCACAATTCACTTGATGACAGGCAGCAGACGGCTGAGACCATTTCAAGGAAAGCTGCTGACTTAGTTTTCTTCGGGGAAAAGTGAAAAGGGAAATAGGAAAAGTAGAAAAACATGCAGGACTTTTATACTTGAAGAAATAAAATCGAAGGCGTTTTAAAAAAAAGGAACAAATTTTAAAAATAGAAATAGTATCTAGAGAACATAATGTCTATGATATTTATGTTATGAAAAAGAATGTTTAATAAATTTGTTGGTTTGTTTTATTAAAGAAATATATGTTGACATTTGAAAGGACAATTATTGTAACTAGAATTCGTGCAAGAATTAATATTGATAGGATTTATGTTAAAGTTAATAAGTTTTATAAATCCATTTATTGAATTTGATAGTACTTCCCTTAAAGCTTAAGTTTTTAGGTGAATTAAATAGGTTTTTTTTTGACGTAGGTAAAATTTGTTGCACTTTGTAAATAAATTTTATATATTTAATAATGGTTTTAATCTTAGTTTTTTTTTTTTTTTTTGAAAAACACAATATTTTTCTAAAAGTGTACATTGCATTTTGAGTTCCCAGCTGAGCTGTGGGATATGGGACACCCAAAGGAAGGTGACGAAGCCATCATCTGCTCATCGCTCCCTTGACCACATTTTGTCAGCTTTCTCTCTCTATGTCACTCCTCATCCCTTTCCGTGTTAGTGTCCTGTGTGCTCTGCTCTGCGGCATTTATTAAAAATTTATGCACTTTATGAGACCCTTAAGACAAGGGTCTCGAATGCATTTCGTTCACAGCTTTTGTTGATGAACTTGCGTTGAGACCCTTGACGATGTGACGAAAGACTATAAAAATCAGTATTTTTAGCTTAGGAAGCTTACTTGGTGGCAGAGTTTAAGCATAAAAGACACTGCTGTTTCTTTGTTATTTAAAAAATGTTGAAAAATAAATTCTCTAAACTAACTGTTTATATATTTATATGAAAGCCCAAAGATCAGCAATTTAATTGCATTCATAAAATCCCATTTTAATTTCCAATCTTTACTGTTTCTCAATAAAATATACATCACTATCCCCTTTTCCCCTCATTTAACCCCTTACCGATCATTATTATTGCCACTTAATGTTCAACATTTTCATATTTCATTCCAACAAGTTCAATGCTTTCGAATTTGCGCTTAATTAATTAAAACTTTATCAAAAGTTTGCACAAACCGCAGTCGCTGAAAATGGCCCGAGTGTTGCCTTTCGCTTGCGTGTGTGTGTCTAGATTATGTTACCAAAAATACAGTTAGCATGCCGCAGAGCAGGCTATAGAATATATGGCTTAAAGGGGAGAACAGAGGCTTCAACAGGAGGCAGCAGGCAGCAGGCGGAAGGCTGAAGGAGTCGTCGCCTGGCTGGCAACAGCTTGGCAAATGCTTAGCCGCTCGCTTTGGTTTCAAGTGGCAACAACAAACACGACGCAAGTAATTCATGGGCGGCGAGCTGGGAAAGTGGAAGGGGAGGGGAGGGGAGATGGGTAGAGAAGGTTGGCGGAAAAACGGACGACCCGAAGGCATGCGAGGAGCATAATTTTTGGGATAAACACCAAGTACAACATGCATACAAGCCGGTTCTAAACACATGAGGGCACTGTTAAAAAAAGCGTTTTTTTATCGAGTTAAATTATAAATAAAATAAATTAAGTAAAATAATTATGGTATATTAACTTAGTTTAAGTTTAAGATATTGAAGAAGATTAATCATTTAGTGAATGATAAATTTCTGGCATATTGCAATTAATAAAAAAGGGCGTTGTGCATCTTATTTCTTATATTCTTTTTGACATATTCAAATGAACAGAAATATCTCCGAGACTATAAGAGCTACAGCCACCAAACTTGGGGACAATATTTGTAAGGGTTCCATGCGTATCTAAGTTGGTTACAATTTTTGCCACGCCCTCAGCCGCCCACGAAAATAATAAAAAAAATCAAATTTCTATTTATTTCAAACGCATTCATTCTCACCTCAAAAGGTTCTTGTTTCCTTGTTGTTTTTTTTCTTTCTATATCTCCTCCTCTTGTTAAAATTTTTCTTCAAGTGTACTTATACAAGCCTGCATGTGTATGTATGCAAATATGACTAGCAAATTTGCATGTATACACAACACAAACAAAAACAAAACTCACACATTGGCGAACACAGCCGCATGTCAAGTGCACTTGGGTGTGGGGCCGAAGGTCCTTGTTTCTGGATTGGGCACTGAGATGGGTCCTTTAGTTTATGGACCCAGCAGCAGCAGCGAGTGTAGAGTGCAACATAAACAAAACTCACTCACCTCAGTGGCCACTAACTTTGGCTCCTAATTTCATCCCCCTCTAAAATTCACCCATCTCACTTTCTAACGATAACTCGCTTTTGCGCTAGCAACGCACTTAATCTTTGGGACACATTTTTGGCTTTTGGCCACAGGTTGCCACTCCACCTGACCTTTCTGACAGCACACTAAAACATGTGTTGCATAACAAACACCACATACAGCAGGAGCCGGAAACCAGCAACAACAACAACAACAAGTGCAATTTTAATCCCAGCGGCTTTTGTTTTGGAAGCTCTTTGGTTTTGCTGTTGTTGTTACACCTGTTGGTTTTAGTTTGAGTAGCGCCCACTAGAAAATGCACAAAAAAAGTTGGCATAATCGTCCTTTGTTACATTTTTAACATACTACAAGTGGGTGTGTGTTTTTGAGCACTCTCCTTAATTCTGTATGGTGTATTATACAATAATTTAATTTAATTCTGGAATTCGTTGGGTAATACAGGGGAGATTATATATCTCACTGTTTGGATATATAAATTAACTTTAAACTTTTAAAACTTTTAAACTTTTCCAGGTAAACGAACCTTTGGGATGCTCATTCTAATAGCTGCCATAAGTTCTCATTTCCGGGCATTTCGTTGACTCTTGTTTCGTCTGATTCTCCATTTGCGGTCAATTGTGTCACCTTTGCATCCGGGATAAAAACCACCTGAATGCGGTAGCATGTTGCTCACACTTTGGCCGGAGCTCAATTATGTCGGGTGTTCATTGTTAACCCATTCAGGGAAATAATGCCTGGCACCCGGACTGTCCTTGCATCCTCTTCCACCGTTGGGCTTCCTTTTTATTTATGGGAACACCACCTTTCCCACCTGGACGGACACTCTATTTGCTCTATTCCCTTCATTTGTCAGGGGAGGAAGGGGAGCAACCGCTCTGGCGGCTGCCTTTCAGCACAACCAAACAAACACACACATATTTGCACCTGTGGATGGGGCTGAATCCAGGTGGGCTTTGCCTTTGATGTGGTCCCCTGTTGTTGTTTCACCCAGCTCCTGTTCCGCTGCTGCTTTTGGTTTTTGTGGTCTCAACTGCAAGCGGCTTGCCAAAAACTGAAATCTGCCATCGCTTTTCCACTCTGTTTCCCCATTTCCCTACACCCCCTCCCACCACCATCAATGCCATGTAGCTTTGTTCATTGTTCTGCTGCCGCCACACCCTCAGCTCTATAGCTTTTCCGATTTCGTTTCTTTTTTTTTTTTTTTGCCGCTGATTCTTTTTTACTGCCGCCGCTCGATTCAATGGAGCTTTGAAAAATGTTTGTCAATTGCATGCTAAACGTTTTTCGTTTTTACTGATTTGTCACAGGATATACAAGGGAGTCGGCAGTGTTGTGAAAATATTTACAGGCTGTCATGCAATCTGTTAACAACTTAAAGATTTGCCAACTGAATTTGAAGGGATAGAATTTTTTGTGGAATGAATTTAAAATTGTTATCATACATGACACAATTTTAAATTTAAGCAGCTTCTCCCTTTTTTCTGGGTGTAATCTTATCAGCACACATTGGCCATAAATCCTCTTTAGAAATTTTGTAAAAAAATTAATTCGTTTCGTTTCCTTTTTCATTTCCATGGACACCACTCCTTCCGTAAGCGGTTTAGACTTAAGCCTTCCTAATTTCACTCAAAATGTGGGGCACCACTTAAAGGCAGGCAGTTCATGGCGAAAATTGGTTTATCAAATATGGGATTTTCATGGGTAATCCATTCGCTAATCCCTTACACAGAGCTTCCCCCTGTAAACAATTTGGTTAAAGTTCAGTTCAGACTTCGCAGCCTGGCAAAGTGCAATTTACGTAGCATTACCGCCCCAGGACATGCTCTGCAATTTGCATAAATTAACACCAAAATATAGCTGTGGCACCCCCCACCGCCTGATTCTGAATCTGTTTCTGATTCGATGTGTTTATTGTCCGCTGGTGGATGCACTCATTACACCCATGTTCCAGTGTGTGGATGCTCTGATAGTTCCGCAGGCAAATTTAACATAATTTTGAAGAGACCATTGACAATAATTGGGCTATATTCGGAGGGGGGAGAGTGGGCTGGGTTAGGGATTATGTTGCATATGTTGCGGGGGGAGGACTAACGAAGCCAGGCCATGCAGCCAGGCACGAAGGATTCACACTAATTGGGCGCCAATCGAAAATCCTTTGTTGCCAGTGTGCGGTGCGGTGCCCTTAGCAGCATTATTCTGGCTAAAATCACCGACTTTTTGAATTGGGTAACCGCAGGATTTCAGTTTGACTGCGTTTTCAAAACCATTTTAGAAATTGTGTTATTTTTTTGGGACTATATTTGGAATATTTTTAGAAGTTGGCAGTATTTTTGGTGCATTGAGATAAGTGTAAGGTGGATTTAGTCGAATGTTTATAATATATTGAATATTATATCCTGTAAAAATGTATGTAAAATTCTAGTCAAGTATTCTATAAATTTATATATTCATTCCCTTTAAGCCTAATCAAATTAAAGAAAAGTTCATGGCATTTTCTCCCCTCTCTTGCAAACTAAGTAATCCTAACAATCAACATCATTCATACGCCCTGTTTGCCTTCCAATTGAATATTCCAACTGGAAGAACTCCCTTTCCTCGGCTATTTACTTTTCACTTGAGAGCGCCAAGCAGACGGACAGACAGACCTTTGACTTCAATCGAAGCTCTTCCTTCATTTAATCACACAAAACTGGCGTTGTCATCGTCAGCAAATGCCATTACCTAGGTAAATAATATCAAAGGAGATGGAGCTGTTCGTGGAATGGCCACTGCCCAGGGGAAAGGGATTTCTCTGGGCACTTGCCGCTTTTGATGTGCCCGACGTGTTGAGGGCCGTCAACTCGCTGACCAACGATAAAAATAAATAAATAAATTGACAGGAAGAAATCGAGGCAAATTGGTAAATCGCAGTGAAAAAGGAAAACAAATCAAGAAAATGGCAAAAAGGCAAATGGTCAATTGACCTTAGTTTTCGTGTTAGCCAGAGTTTATTTTTCGACTTGCTTCTATATGCAATTAGCAACTTGAATGGCCAATTAATTGTATTAGTTTTCTCCATTTGCCAGTCTTTGTTTTTATATTTATTTTGTTGATTATTTATGTGCATTTTTCCAGCTACAAAGGACATTTTCTTGTCAACAACTTCCATGCACTTGGGAAATAAATCTTGTTATTTATCTATTCAATTAGTTCGGCAGTAGGTCAATTTTTCATTTGAGAAAAACCCAAGACAAACAAGAAATATTTTTAATAGCTCCCAACGAATTGTTTTTTGATTGCAAATTGGTATCGAATTGATCTGTTTTATCTGTTGTTCCATTCGGGAATAAGGTCATTGTAAGAAGAAAGGAATTGTTTCTGTGTTCTGAAGTTCCCAAATTTGAAATAAGACATTTTTTATTACAAATAAATTAATTTCTTGTATATTTCATTTAATGTTTAATTAATAATTTTCACCAAATATTTGTTTATTGTCAACTTAATAATTATTTTAATCAGCAATGTTGTCTTGAACAAAATTCTTTTAAATCTTATTCCTTCCTTTTAACCATTTTCTCATAGATTTAATTGTAGGTAAAAATAGGGTATCCCCAAGTCTACTTTTAACTTTCACATCGCTCCCCTTGCTCATTTTGTTTACAAAATTTGCCAATTCTGCATTTTAGTGCGTCTTGTTCTGGCTGCTTTTGTTGTTAATTTTTGCTATTGCTGCCGTTTTTCCTTCTCGTTGTTTGCACTCGTTTTGCTTGAAATTCTTCTGGCCTTTTGCTCATTGAAGTGTTTGCAATGTTTTTTTGTAGCCATGGCCAACAGCGTTGCCGTTGCCTGTGCTTTAGCCATTGTTGATTCGCAATTTTATGCGTTCAATTAACCAGAAGCCATGAAAATAATAAAGATGATGAACTTTTGCCAATTTCAATTGATTGCTTTGTAACCGCCTCGGATTGGAGGCAATTTTACACCCAGCAGAGCAGCAGCTGAATGCCACCGTTAATATATATAGTCTATATATCTGGACTCGCGTGGTGTTGAGTCCCCAATTAACACTAAATCATGCCTCCTATTAATTATATTCGCGATTATGTTGGCGACCAACGTCACTGAATATATTCTATCATATCAGCTTTTGGATAGAAATCCAATCAATAAGGCCACAGAGATATTGATAGAGGGAGGAGGAGGAGGAGGAGGAGGAGCTGGACTGGTGTCAATGGGGCAATCATTCATTTCGTCATTGCCATCAGCGCCGCTAATTGAATTGCGAAATCGAATCGGATGCGTAACGAAATCGATCGTTGCTGCTGACTCACATGCAAAATGATTACTAGAATGAAGTGAAAACTCCAATCCTGCTTTCCATCTTGATTGATTCGATGACTTTCATTTAGTCAGTTACTTAAAATAATTGATTTTTTAGATGGTGATAAAGTAAGTAATTGCTTTTATTCGAAAATGATTGAATACTTGGAATATAAAGCATTAACGGTTTTACTATCAAAAGATATACTTTTGTTTATCTGAAATTCCCTTGAATTTTACTACAGAAAGTATACAATGTATTGTCTATAAATTAAATTAAATTCTTGGTATTTATTTAATTTTAAAAATTATAGAAAGGATGTGTTTTATCTAACAGATACTTCTTTAAGACCTTTTAATGTCCTTGTCTATTCGAAGGTTTTGTATATTGGTAAATATTTTATATATAAATTTTAATCCTATACAGATTTCAAATTTAATTTTAAAAAGTTACTAAGTGTTTACTCTGCCTTTCATTAATAACAAAAACCTTGTTATATGATCCCCCGTTTTATAACTTTATGCCTCCGCTGCCACATTGAGTGAGCCCCCAGACTAATCATTTTTGTATATACTCGCCCATCATCATTATCTCTCTACTACTATAATCCCTTATTGTTTTTGTTTCGGGTGTGACTCATACTTTTGTTTTATTTGTTGGCATTGTTATCGTCGCTGCTCTTTTGTCGTCATTAACGTCAGGGCGGCCTTGTTTAATTTGAACATTAATCATGGTCCTGGAAGCCTGACGGGAGGGCGGGCCGAAAAAAGGGCCAGGAAAAGGTTGCAATATTGCATCCGACAAAAGTTGCACCTCTAATGATGACGGGCAGGTGTTCGTTTTATTAGTTTTCCATACAGACGGCGAGAGTTGCACAGGCGCAGGATACATTTCCGGCGAGGAACAGGATGAGAAGGAGGAGGAGCCAAGGGCGAAAAATACTTGTACTTGCAGTTGAGAATTTCTGTTGTGGAAATTTCTGTCAGACTCGGAGTCCCAACATTCTGACGTGTTGGCCAACTTTGGACTTTATCAAGGGTTCATCCTTGCTTCGGTCGAGAAATTATATTTTACGCTCTAGAAAGATAATATATTTTTGAGTTGGATTTACATTAAAGTTAAAATAAATATAACAAGTCCAATATTGTACTTTTTGGGTTTATAAAATTATAAATTATTTAATTGTATAAAATAATATAAAAGCATGTTAAGAAAAAATTGGTAACTGAAATCTGTAACGAGTTTAAAACAAAATTAAGATAAATTCGATTAGTTTAAAGTGTTACAAATAATTTGTTTATACATTATAGTATTAATTATATATAAAATATTACTTCTAGGGTATTCCCTTTGTCGGCTTTTCTAACTCATTCATTTTCTTGTTATTTAACCACCGCCTTTTGTTCTTTTTTCCGCCCTGGAGCCTTCCATGGACTTGAGGAACAATTCAGTGGCGCCTACTTAGCACATAGTTAGCTTCACTTTTCCTCATTTTCCGCCCCTGCAGCTTCATGCCCTTCCCTCAAACTGTACATATCCAATCATCGGGCACTGTGCTGGCTCGCATTAATTGACAGTTTTGCCATCAGTTGGCCCAGATGGAACCCTGGCCAAGTCCCCCATTAACTCATCTATCATGATGTGGATGTTTTAGCCCCCTTCCCTTCCCTTGCTCATTAATTTTCCCCCGCTCTATGTAGGCCACCACCACAGCTGGATATGATAGTAGAGTCCTGTCTTGTCCTGTCCGTTTCGGAATGCATTTCAATTTCCCTTTTACCTCTAAAAAAATACTAATTGCAGCTGCTCTCTCTAGAGCTACGCTTATCAGGTTCGTTTTTATTATTTTAATTTTATTTTACACTTTCATGGGCTAAGTTCCTCTGCCCGTTTCGGTCTCTATTCAGTTAGGGGTCTTGTCCGTAATTAATTGCAAAAGTTTTCTTCGTTTTCTGTCGTCTCATGCAGCAGGAAAAGTTCAAAAGGTTGAGGGAGGAAGTCTCCACCATCCGCAAGTGATGAGTAGTTGTAAAAGTGAATTGTCAATTATGATGAATAATTATTGGGAATTTTCTAATTAGCTGGAGAAAACTTTATCCAAAGGCTTGGTGTTAGGCATAAACACTGTAAGGAGCTATTTAATTAATTATTTGCAAATTGAGAGGCAAAAGTTTTCCTTAAGACATTTAGCATTTTGAAGAAAGCGTGACTAGAAAGTTTAAAGTTCTAGAATACATATATAGATTCTTTCGCCTTAAGAGTGAGATTTTTTGAAAGCTCTATGTGCTTTGTGAAATTCTCTTGCATCTTTGGCCATCAATTACCGGAGGAGCAGCATCTCTGGCACTTGTTCCGCCATTTGAATCCCATCCCGTCTCCGTGTTGGTGTTCTTCTTCTCCGGTTAAGTCGGATCCTTTGAGTCGAGAGAGGAAATGCCATCATTTGGTGGCTGTCATCGTTGTTTTTCTTGTTGTAACTGCCGTCTGTTTGCCTGACGCCGGCGAAAGGTTAAGGCATGCATCGCTTCCATCAAATTAGACGCATTTTCGACGCGCTTTGTCTGTCTGACCCGCTCGTCGCCTCTCTATCTAACTCGATCTGGCTGTCTCTCTTGCTCCGACATACCGACATACCCATTTCCCATTTCCCGTTTCCCGTTTCCCGACTGTACCTCCCACGCGTCGTAGTCGCATCACTTCCCCTGCTTTCGCTTTGGCAATTTTCGAGCTGACGCCGCTTTGCCTTTACGTTTTATCACTTCATTTGCACTGAAATGTCAATGTCTGGCACTGCTCCTTCCCCGTCTATTTTTGTATTTCTTTTTGCCTAGACGTGTTCCCATTTTCACTTTCTTTTTTTTAATGGTTTAAATTTTCCTAGGAAATGAAAATCAAGTAAATCTTTTTATATTTTTAGGGAGGTTTTTTCAGTTTAAAAGATAAGTTGTTTATCATAAAAAAACATCTTATAATAATATATTTAATTTTCCATATTCTTAATCCCAAAAGTTAGAGTAATAAAGAACCTCGACTGACCAAATCCCTGTACTTCTTCAAACAGCATGGCAAAAATGTGCAGGAAGGAAGCAGTTTTGTTGCAATTATGTGGGCGGTATTTTTTTCGGTTTGCTTGGGTGGCCCAAAGACAGGAGTTGGGATTTGAGGGGAGTGTCCTGGCGCTATAAGAAATCTGTCTGACAAATTACATGCCCTGCGCAGCAGCAGCTGCTGAAATGCTCTACTTGCTCCTGCTCCTGCTCCTTCTGCTGCTCCTGCCCATCCTTTTTGTGCTCCTCCCCTCATGACTTGCTCCTTTTTTGCTTGGTTTTTGTGTGTTGTCTTTCCATTCGGACTCAAGCCATCAAACCGTTTGAGTGAAGGAATGGGCCAGCGCACGTCATTCGCTCAGCTGGTCAGTTAGTCAGTTAGTCAGCGAGTGCAACGGCCTTTTGATTGGGCTATAAGGCCATGGAGGTTGCTTCTTAACTGGAATGGGTTCGGCTAGGGGTCTCCGCTTTAGCGGACTTTACTTGAGCTGAATGAGCTCATCCTGGGGTTTATCTCTTCTTCGGCTTGTGTTTTATTAGTGCAAGTTGAGGAAGCCTGGCTGATCTGGTTTTAGGTTTAAGAATACTTCAAGATTCATTCATTCATTAAATTTCATTTAAAGTAAATAGTTCTGACCAAGTACAAAATTGATATAAAATCGGCCAAATGTGAAGGTTTTTATTTTTTGTTTAAAAGTCGTCTTGTTATTTAGTTATTTAATGTCAATCTTCGTTTGAAATTTATTATTTTAAATTCATTTAAAATCCAATTCAACGATTTCTTCTCTCGGTTAAATGAATAAAAATTTTAATTAACAAAAATTGTTTAATTTATTAGTTGCAATGCCTTGTGGCTTACCAATTTAATTATTTCATTTGCGAAAACATTCCTCACACTCTGAAAACAATTATTTAAATAAATTCCTACATTTATTTCAAACAGAGAAAACCATCACTCTGAGTTACTTCCGCTGCCATCTCAACCCCGGTTTTCCCCTAATTTGTCAAAAAATTTGTTTCATTTCCCTCGAAAAATCCTTTCTGGTTTTCTGTAACTGCCATACTGATGGTCAGCCCTTCTCCAGTTTCCACATCATCTGGCAAACCAATTCCTCACTCTCCCTCCTCATACCCTTCTCATCTCGTCTGAAGGACTCCAGTCCCGAATTTCACTCCACGGATTTTCTCTCAACGCAAAACATTCAACAGTTACAAATTACTATTCGCACAAAATTTCAGTTATCTGATAAATTCCACCACACACAAATAAAAACAGCAGGGCGGGGTAAAAAACAAGCCTACACGGAGAAGAAAATTGATGGGATTTTATTGATATTTATTAAATATTTATAAGGTTTTTTTAATGTTTGGAATATTTGAATTCTTGGATTTCATAGATATACTTTGTTTAACTCAAAGAGAGGTTTTGTGGGTTTCTTCCTAAAATGTTTATGTTTCTATTGATCATTATTAGTTTAATTAATTAATATTGAAAATATTGTTTTAAAATAATCTAATTCAGTATTTACTATATGAGTACGAGGAAATATTTTCTTTTATTTAAATTATTTTTTTTTTATGTGCTTTTATCAAATATAATTTTTAAAATTATTTTTGATCTTCAAAATATGCTCAAAATTCTTTAAGCCAAAAGCCATTAATGCAGCTTCAAAAATCTTTTTAGAAGGTTGCCAGCTTTTACTTTAATTTATTTTTCTCTCTGCAAACCAAGAACCAATTTTGAAGCTTTATTGGTATTTCAGGGTCCTAAATCGTCCTAGGTCTGCATCCCTTTGCCCGTATATTTCTCTTACCGTCTGAATAAATTGTGTCATCTAGCCACTCATCCTTCTGATTTCGAATAAAATGGCACACGACGCACTTTTTTGAGGTTCTCTAAATATTTGGCAAACGTTTCAGGAATTTCTCAGATTTCTCGCTAATGTTTTTTTTCACTCTGTCTGATTTATTTGTGGTTCTGCCGGAGGATAGAATTATTTGTTTATTTTCCTTGCGTTTTTGGCTGCTAATTTGCATTAAATGCAGCCAGAAAACTAAAACCCCGCGGGGTTATCTCACATTCCCCGCCCTTTTCCCAAAAAAACTTTTCGCATTTTTGTTTGCGTTACGCGCACGTTTATCAAAATTTTTTGTTGTTGTTTTGCTGCTGCTGGCGAAGTTTCGTGTTGATTTTTCGTTAGTTCGTCTCGAGTTTTGAGTTTAGTTGTAGTATTTATTTTTCTGTTTGCTGTAGTTGCTGAACTGCACGTTTCGGCATTGTTTTGCATACTGCGCGCCGCATTTGCCGGCGAATTTTGTTGTGGTGCATGCGAGTTTCCCGACTTTTCCGACTGCACAGTCTCGTTCGTCCCGAAAACAGTTGCGTGCTCGGTGCTCGGCTTTCAGGTTCGTCGGCCGATTGGCCTGATGCGTGCTGCGGTCTGCTGCTGCTGTCGCTGCTGCTGCCGCTTTCCCGCTGCAATTTCCCCCAATTAACAGTTGGTCGAGAGACAGAGAGAGAGTGAGTAAGTGCGAGAGCGCTTTCTTGACAAAACTTTCTCTCTTATACAAACTCTCACTTTCGTTGGCTTAACAGACGCTGTTAGCCGTTCCGGCTCTGTTAGCCTTCTCGGGGTTAGCCGCTTGTTGATTCTTAATATTAATACATATAAATATTTAGAAGCCTTTATGTTAAATTAAAAGAAAAAACAAATTAGTTTTAAAATTTTATTTAAATATTATTACTAGTAATAAGACAGGATGTTCAATCCTGCGTATGAGTTATACATATAAATATTACTCATACGCAGAGTTGAACATCCGTTTATAAATTTTATTTGGGTTTTATTGACCATAATTTCTTATATTTTACACTATACTTCCCTTATAATTAATGGTTCCAATAATAAATAATAAACTAATTGTTCAACATTGAGTATGCGTAATATTAATAATACTTATACGCAATGTTGGCCATTCTTTTATTTTAAAAAATTAAAAATTATCTTTTAATGTACTTACCATTATTTTTGCATTATATATTTTTGTTACAATTTAAAAATGATCTAAAATTCTATAAAATAGCTTAAAATAGCTATAATTTTGTTTCCCAACTCAAAATATTTCTGATTATTAAGCTCGTAAACCGAGTCCCCAGTTAATCCAGTTACAGTTTTAATGCCATGTCCGTATTAGGAGCGTCACAGAAATAATTAGAATTCCATGTGTGCTCGCTTGTATTAGCCAGGATTCGCAGAGGCTTTGATTGCTGATTGATTATTCTGCGCTTAATTGCATGCATTTTGCAGGTTGCTGATTCCTAATAATTGAAATCTGTAATTACACACGGAGCTAGACGAAGGCTAATGGCAATCAGATGGTCAACATAAATTAGTACTCATGTAGGATTAGTATTACTGTTTAGTTTTTGTAATAAAAACTTTTTTTTTTCGAAAAAGGAATAATAATAATTTACATGTTTTGTGAGCTTTAAAGAAGTTTAAAAAATGTATTGTAATAATTTATCTGATTAAAAAAAAGATAAAAGGCAAACTAAATTCTCTTAATTACTTTTGAGGTAAAAATCTCTCCAAAACATCATTTATCTTTGAAACTGTAGGGAAAATAAATCATTTTCCAGCACTTCCACCATTTGTCTACGTTCCCATCTTGAACTTAAGCCGCCTCTGGCATTGGAATCTAATTGCTTTGGTCCTGGGTAGCTATCCACCTGGCCCAAGACCAGGAGTTAACTCTCTGCCAGTCATTAGGGGAATATCACATTTTTGGTTTTTTGTTCCCACTGAACTTGCAAAGAAAGTGCTCAAATAATTTCCATGTGGAGCCAGTTAAAGTTTTTTGTCTGGCAAAAAACTTGGACTTGGCTAGAGGAACATATACTCCATTTTAGCTGCTGCCAAAAAGGAAATGGGGAAAAAACACCAAGAGAAAAATCCGGAGAAAGAGTGACACGAAAAAAAAAAATATGGCAACTATCTTCCCTTCTTTTGAGCCAAGCTTTAGTTTCGCCTTTTGAGCAAAACTTTTAATCCTTCTGGTTGAACTTCCGACAGTTTGCTTAAAGCCTTTTCCGTTGACACTGAAAAGTGCTTAAAATTGGACCGAAAATTGCGAGATGTTTATTGTTTACCATTCCTCAAAATCCCAAAAGTTTTATCACACAGCATTTTCCACCACGACAAAGTATGGAAAAACTTTAAATTAAATGAACAACCATAGGAAAGTTTTTACATTTTAAATATCCTATGGAAAAGGGGTCGAGATAATTGTATTTTAATAATTTATCAATTTATTTGGTAGAAATAATAATGTGAGCTTATGGATTTTAAGTATTATAAATATTTAAAAATAAAGGGAATTCATTTAATGTTTGTATTTAATAAGAGTACTTTAAGGGTGTTCAAATATTTGAAGGCAAGTTAAAGTCTTCGTTGCTCTGTTATGGCCAACAAAAAATGTGTAGCTAAATGTACATAATTGAATTTCCACAAGGCTTTTTCGCTTGTCCAGTGTAATTACGGCTGCTAAAAATCAGCTCATTAAAGTTTGCTTTGAAATCCCTCCCACAGGAATATTAAATCATTTTCGACATTAAAGCAATTTTCGGCTGATTGAATTAAGTTAACCAAAAACACACAGACGACGTGGCTGGAAAAGTTTCTGCTGGGCTTCTGCTTTCGGCGGGGGCGTCTGGGAATGCAGACGCGTAAGGACGACAGGACATCCTGCGAGAGGGTCAGTTTATCATTTTAAAACCCATTCAGACCCAAAACCTTGATCCTTGTGTTGTGGTTGCCCTTGTGTGGCTCTCAAGGAAAAGTTTTGTTCAGTTTGGCGGACGGAAAAAACTTTTCTTATAAATTCCTGTTAATTTTTTCCTTTTTATTTTCCCGCTCGCCTGGATTTCCATATAAATACAAGCAATTTTCCGAAATTGATTTTCAACAAACTCGGCTAAATAATCGAGTGAGAGTTCAGCGCGTGCTGGAATGAATTTTTAATGAACTCTGTTTGCTCTCATATATGCAAATATATTTAGCTCCCTGTGCAGCCATTAGTTTGTTGTAATTTAAGCATTTCATTACCGATTCCACGATAAATGGTAATTTCGGTTTAATTTACGCGCTCAGCAATAACCCCACAAAAATGGCGAATATTATGCAAATTAAATGGGTTTCGAGATGATTAAAAGTACTTGGTATAGATAGAGAGGTTCGACATGACTTAATTAATTAGTTTTTCTGTCGATTAGATCAGGTTATTACATGGAAATAACTATAAAAAGTTAATTTTGGCTCTGCATTTTTTTATTAATATTATGTGTCAGAGTTCAGGCATAATGTGCTTGTAAACAGAAATTTTAATAAACGAATTTTCTTGTTGATAAATTTTCTTTATTCAACTCTGTCATTGTCAACGCGCTCTTTGAAAAATATGTAATTCGCTTTTATAATGAAAATGTTTTCATTATTTCGGTAAACCTGACTCTCCTTTCTCCTCCCCTTTTGACACTTGAAATTATTTTCACATTAAATTCGTCCCATTCTTGCCACTGCAAATTATGTCGAGATGCAAGTGATCAGAGCGCAGAATAAGTGCCGCACATTAAAAATAATAATTACGCAGAGAACATTAATTAATAGTTTGGACAGAAACTGTGCGTTTTTATGAGGGGGTGCCATGAAATATGATTATTTCGCATATTTAGTAGGTGTTTAGCGGGGGATATTTCTAGAATTTTATGACGCCAATTAATAATTGAGTAAATAATATTGTGTGTGTGCGTTTTTTCTAGCTCACTGGCTAATTTTCACCTGAATAAAATTTAATTAGCCGTAAATAATTGAGAACTTTGCTGAATTTAATTACGAAAAATATATATAGAAATCTCTGTGGTCTGGCTATTCCATTTCATTGCCTGTACGACCGTTTTAGCCCGTCAATCAAATGTGCGAATGTTTGTCTCCTCAGCCAGATGAGGATGGATTGTGGATGGGCGAGATGGATGAGTGTCTGTGGTCGGGGAGGTGATGTCTATGGGCTGTGTGTGCACACTGTACTGTATGCTGTATGCCTGCGTCGCCTGCTGTCAGAATGTGATTGACATGCACAAGTGAATCCCCTCCACGCACTCTGTGACCGAAATACGAGTCCGCACTGAGTGCGGCTATCTGGCGGAAAGTAAAACCGAAGCGAGCCAAATCTGAGGCCAGAGCACCGTGCCACCAATGCCACCCAAACCGCCCACTCATTTGCATTTCGCCGGCAGAACCTCAAAATGCAGTTGCAAAAAATTAGCGAATTTTTAAGTAATATTTATGGGAGTTTGTAATATTAGTAAAACATAAAAATCGCTTTAGAAAAGAGAAACAAATTTTACTGTGAGACAATTATAATTAAATGTAAAAAAATAAAATTGTACAATACAAATTAGTATTTATATTGTACAATTTAATTATTTATATTTAATTACAATTGTCTTTCAGTGACAATAATAATATTTGTATAATTTCCAACAATCTTAGCATGGAATCATGTTTTTTTAACATACTAGTATAGTTTTAATTATAGTATTAATAATAAAATGAGTGTTATTGTAAAGTCAATTAAATTTGAATAATTTTGTAAGCATCCTTAACAGCTCTTTATATCTATAAAAAATTCCATTTCCATGTATTAAATAATCCTAGTTATACGATTTCTTTTGTATGCATTTTTAAACATATGTATATCTTACTTAAGACATTTATCAAACTTTTATAGCATCTGTAGAAGTTTTATTATAGATTTTTTTAAGTTTTTTTCCCTAATGGAAATATATTTTCCCTTGTGTAACCAAATGCATTTCACTTTTTCACAAGAGTTCAACGTACTTGGACGTATTCTCCTTACATTATATGTGCCAAGTGCCTGCAGAATATTGGCATGTTTGCTGGCCCACTCCACTTGACTTCCCCTGCATTGCCCCGGAACGGCCAGAGAGTGGTCCGGCGTGGTCCGATCCGGCCCACTCCCTGCGAATGTCATTTCATACAAAAGTTTTCAATTTTTCCCTCGGTCTGTTTGCCCTCGTGTCTGGGAATTGTCGGGCTGTGCGGACAGACAGATTGGTCAGCTATATAGCACCGCATAAATCTTGACTGGATTCGGCTTCAGTTCCAGTTACACTTTTTCGCCCAATGAGTCATGCCACATAAATCACCCAATCCGAACTCTGCTGCTGCTGCTACTGCTGCTGCAGCAACTCAACTTGCACGTCAATATTTATTTTATTTCGCATTTTTCGCTCAGAGATGTCACCAAAGTGAAATGAGACAAAGGTGGGAGTGGGATCAAGGGGGTGTTGGGATGGCTTTCGGGGACTCATAGGGGAAAGTGCGAATTTGTCTTTGTTTTAAATGGTGTCCCAGTTGGCGAGAGTGATGGGGCTTATCTGCCGTCAGCTTGCTGATCTTGTTCATTGTAAAAAATATTTCATATGAATTTTTTTATATTCTTTGGATGTCCCAGAATGATGGATTTTTTTTCTCATGGTTTATAAGTTCTTATATTTTTGGAATATTCTGAGTAACGAAGAGTTGGAGTGCTTGTATTAACGAAAAGTAAAAAATACTTCCTATTTTATATTTAAAACAGCATAAAATGTTAAAGTTTACATTTACATTTAATAATAATAATTTGTATAATATTATTAAAATGCCTTCTTTAACTTGCTTTTTATGAACCATTTGATGCAAAAATCGTTTCTAGTTCCTGTCTTTTCTATATCATAGTATATATTATTTTTATTGTGTTATTATATTTATATTCCAATTATACAAAGGTAATATTTTTACAAGCAACTTAAGAGAAGTAAAAAGGTGAAAAATGTTATTTAAAATCTGAGCTTGGCTTTTAAAGTTATCACTCATACGCTCTGTTGTCAGTTCGCATTACTCATCCGCACTGTTGACTATCAGCAAAACCTGGTCACCAATTTTGGTTTAAAAACTAAATTTAGTTTTGATTATCTTATTTTTATGATAGTACCTAATTATTTTTTTAGATTGCTTTTCTCTTTAAAAATCATTTCATAAATTTTTATAGCGATTACTTTATGTTTATATTGTGAATTGCAAAATAATGTGGTTAGTTGTTGAAAAAACAACCTTAAAAATAAAAGTAATTTCACCATTTCATAAATGCATTATATATCATCCTAAAGGTAATCTTTCTAACTCGCAGCACGACCTTTAAATGTCTCCCCTCTGATCTGCAAAGTTGGCTAATGTTATACCGTGTCAAGATGTTGCTACTTTCAGGTTTCCTTCGGGTGGCAGTGGTGGGGGAATCCCCGCTTATCTTAGGAACTTCCCCCGACTGCATGTGACATAAACTGCAGGGAAAGAAAGGCACCCAACGAGCTGCCTCGGAGATATGAGTGGCTGCATTCTGCTCCTGCAGCGCCATAAAAAATTCATTTCCAAAAAGTTGTCGTCGTCGCGATAGAATGCATGGCAAGAAAGTTTTCATTTCATAATTTCTGAGAGTTGCAGAGCTTTAGAGGTGGCTTTGTGTACTGGCTCCTGAAGCTGATTACTGCAGAGACTTTAGGGGAAATGCTATTTTCATGCCTCATATATCATTGATAAAAGCTTTTCCCCCGTTGATTTTCCCAAGCATACTTTTCGGGTTGCGTGTGGAAATCACTGACAGATCTTTGAACCCAGCCAGAACTTTTTGTCTGGGTTTTTCCATACCTCATGGTTAAATAGAAAAAAAGGGCCAGAACAGAACCGAAAAAATGTTAATTGCTTTTAATGGGCGGAGAGACCAACGTCGTCTGGACGAATGTCAAATATTTTAGATAATGACTTTTTGCGGCCCCCCTCAGTTGCAAGTCGCAATAATTGAGCGGTTTATGGCCAGTGTTCAGTTCATTTGCCAGCTTTTTGGGCCCCGACTTTTGTGCTTCTGCGGCTGTTTCAGTCGTTTCCACCAAATTATGGCCATTAAAAATATTTCGCTTTGCTTGGCTGTTTTGCCTGGATTTGTGTGTTTTTTTGACATTTCAGCTGCGGTTTTCAGAGCAGACAGAACGCTTGAGTGACGCTTTATTTATTCCTTTTCATGGCACAATTTATAGAGTGCATAACTGTCATCTGCTTGGGGACGAGCTGCTTAAATTATTTAGTTTATTAAGCAATCTTTACATTAGTCTTGGGTGAATATATTTTACGGATGTTTTTTGGACGGGTTTAAATCTTTGTCAGAGATAGTAAGATGTTTTTGAATGATATACAAGGTTACAAAAGACTTTCTTTATCTTATATTAAGGCGGAATTTTATATATATTCAACTTCGAATCCAACTTGATGGCCTAGACATTTGTTATTAGCAAAAAGGCATTACATCTACCAACTAACTTAATTTGTTCTTACTTTTAACTCCTCAATTATTTTCACAAAATTCATGTACTTCTCCCGTATTTCTAGAAATCGAAGTGCACCTGAAGAAGCCATTTATGGCCAGGCAATTAAATGGCCAGGAGCAGTGCCAATTAAATGGCTGCAATGAATGCAGACGCGTTCCTCAATAGTGCAAAGTTCAAAGGCATTTAATTAGAGGTATGCCACTGTTTGATAGTGGTTAGTAATGCCTCCCGGACGCTGTTTCGATTCGGGGTACAGGGGGGTGGAGGTTTTTAGCTCCAACTGTGCCGCATAATAAAAACGATGCTCAGCATACTGGGTTGTGCCCTGCAGCCCCAGTTTCTCCTTCCCCCCCTTGACAGGTAGCAGATGTGTATAAATTTGCAGCAATGCCTGGGAAAACCAAGAACTACCAGGAATTACGCGGACCAAACATGCGAAAGGATAGTTACACTTAAAGTAAATGGGTTTCTAAATTGTAATATCTTTTTGAAAAGTTCAAAACAAACATTTTTATATTAATGCGATAGGATTTATTTATTAATTGAGGGCAACCTTTAAAATGGATCCCAAAAGTATACTACAATATTGTATGCGGTTAAAATTGATCATTACATACTTTTAGGCATATCCAAAGCGGTTTTAAAACCCCTATTTATTTCTGGAGCATCCTTCCATAACGTACTTAGTATATAATATTAACAAATTATTTAATAAATATTAAAACTCTTGTTCGAGTGCATGGAGATGTGGTATGGAGATGGCGCATATGAGGTTGCGTGAGCTTTGAACGCCCTGGGCGCGGACGACATTGACAAATGATGTCCTGGCTTCCACGAAACACA
>VNJS01009466.1:0-28775 GCA_008042575.1 Drosophila watanabei | reverse complement strand
CATTATTGTTATTACTTTAAGGGTATATTTTATTTCCTATATAACTAAAATTTAAAAAATAACATCGCATCGGTAAGGTTAGATATAAGACATTTACATTTTAAGCTTTCTATATTTTGAATCAGATTTATTTATTTATTTATAGTATTTCCCAGCGCTACAAGGTTATCTTTATTATTTAGCATTTAAGTGAAAGATCAATTAGATCTTATTTGCCATTGACTAGCCAGAATATATACCATTTAAGGAATATTTTATTTAAACTTAAAGGGAAACATATAAAATTTACAATGATCTCTAGAGATATTCAAACTATTTGCTCCTTTGCTAGGATATAAGTATTTCTTTTGATAAAATAACTCTAACTAATATGATAATTTCCTAAATATTTATTTAAAATCATTCAACTTAAAGAAAATTCAAGCGGGTTTTAGAAAATTCAAAGTTTAAACCAAAATATTGCTCAAGAAATACAAAACAATAAACTTTTGCCAGCTTAAGCTTCTCAATAACTCCCTAAATTGTTAACCATTTCTCTGCGTGTAAAACCGGTTGTCAAAACTCCTAGTCCCCGAACTCTAGAGTGATGCTTTTTTGTCATTCACATGTCCAGCGACTGCACATGACATAAATTTGTATCTACAGCCGATTGCGAGTCGTGTAATAGCAGCCCGAACATATCTGTATCTGTATCTTGTGTCCGCGCTCATCTTTGTCTACAATTTATGCTTCCTGCCACGAGGTCCCCTCCCGAGCCCGATCACAGTCCTCCCGGAGCCGCACTCCATCCACTTTCCTGTCCGCGCTGACATGTTCACATCAATCACACGACCCCGCTCGGTAACTTGATTTCCCCATTTCGCCGCGTACGTACGGATCGCCCCTCGCCAACCTGGATACAGATACAGGTAAACATTCAAAACATTCTAATGATCCCAACACGCAACTCGAAATGTCACGGCTCTATGTCTACGGCGGGAGTAGCAGCTCAAGTCGAAGTTTAAGCCCGAGTCAAGGGCGATTTTCCGCCATCTGCGATTTGTGTGCCAGTGTGTGTGTTTAGTGTTTGTTTGTTTCTTTGGTTGTTTGGCCGCTGACATTTTTGACGGACAACTCGACGCGGCGTCGGTGGCATGTCCACATCAACATCCATGTCCAAGTCCATGTCCAGGCCCCAATGTCCACATCCATATCCACGTCCAAGTTCGCAGTCATGACAGCAAATTTGCCAGACTTCTTGACATGTGCCTGGCCAAGCTCCGGGCCTCAACCCAAGCGGCTCTAATTAGTTGCCTCAGAGTCCTCAGAGGGGGTTGATGACGTCACTGCCTAATAAGCGATGAAAATCTAAGGGAAAGTCCCTAAATTTAAATGAACAAAAGGTAGCTCTTTTCAGGTATTGAGTTTCTTGGAACTGATTAAACCATGACAAGTCAATGGAGTAAATAGATGTTTAATTTACAAAGGTAATTAATAGAGATACTTATTTATTATGTAGTTAATGTTTGAGATGGGAAATAAACATTTTACAATAATATATTTATATTAAGAGACTTTAAAAGAGCTTTTTTAGTGCTTATAAGATAATTAGATTATTAGATCATAATTAAAATACTTTTTAATAAATACTTTTATGTTAACAAGATTGCTACTAAACATTTACTAAACATGTTAAAAATAAAAATTTTACTGGAAATTTATGTTAAAAATATATATAAATTTTATGGAAATCAATTTTAATCAAGGGAAATTATATATTATATATTTTTAGGAATAAACAAGATGCACGAAAAAGCACTGGAGTTTTGAAGTCTCTTAAATATGTGTCAAAAGTATGCTATAAAAGGTTAAGGTTATTAATTTATACATTTTTTTTATAATTTTTTCAATAAATTTACTAATTAACATATGGAAAACAATATTTGGACATCTTTTTAGGGAATGCTAAAACCCGATAATCTCCCATGCAATTGAAATCATTTTTTTAAATCAAATTTAAATGTATCTGAAAGTATGCAATGAAATTTAAAGTTTTTCGAATATGGTAATAATTTGATTTCTCCATCATAATTTTTTGAAATTTTCTTTTAAATCTTAGTGTTACTCTCGAATATTGTGTTTATATTCATTGCTTTTTTTATATTTTCTTTTTCCATTAATTTCCGGATAATTAAGAGCTCGATCCAAAGAAATGTCACCCTAAGGGTGCTTTTTCCACAACCCTGCCTAGGTCAAGTGCAATTTGTGAAAGCTGCTTGTATAAATATATTCCCAATTTACTTAAATAAAGCTTGAACTTTTCCTGTGTCATCATCATTATCATATTTATCTTTTTCTTTATCATCTCTTTATTTTTTCGAGCGGATCAGGGTAATTTCAAGTTGATTTCTAGCCAACAAAGACAACTATTGTGGGATATGCCTTTGTGCCTTTGCAACAGATAAATAAATATGGCGATATATGGTGATAGGCAGTGATATACATCGATATATAGCGATATATATAGCGATGCCTAGGCATCGTAATTGAATGGAACGGTATGGAGAGTGACATACATATTTTCGAAATCCGGTTTCGAAGGCAATCCAATCCAATCAAATCCCCAAACACACACTCATAAGCAAATGATAAAAAGAAAAGGGAAGAAAAACACGGCGCCCTACCAAATGCGCTGGAAAATAAAAAGAAAGAAAGAAAGAAGACAAAATAATAATTACAACTTTACAAAGAAATCCGAAAAATCCGGTTTAATTTTCATAAAATTCCAATAAAAAGAAATCTCAAAAAACATACACCCCTTATGGAAGGGAGGGAGGAGGGAAGTCAGTGGGAACTCAAGTGCAACAGCTGCTGGCTGCTCCTCTTATTGGATTCTCGGTCCAATCAGCAAATTGAGGCCGCTGTTAGCTAACAGTCGATATTCCCGTTCTAATTGCACGCGCTCTCTCTCTCTGACTATCTTAGTATTGGACTCTCTCTTACATGCTGTAATGCTCTCTCATGCTTACAGCGTTAGAGCGAGCAGTCTCTCTTGCTCTGTCAACTGGTTGACCTATTTTCCAGTTTGGGTAATGTGTCAATGCGCTTGTATGTGTGCTCATGTTTTCTGTATCCAATGTATATATCTCTCTCTCCCTCCATCTCCTTCCATCTAACGCCTATGCTTTGTTTTGGTTTTGCCTTTTGCGTTTTGCCTTTTTTCCTTGTTTCGTTGGTTCGCTTGTTCGCTTGTTCGCTTGTTCGCTTGCTCGCTCGCTCGTTGGTTTTGTAACTCGTGGATTGCATTCCCATTCACTTTGTTGTTTTCTTTTCGTAACTGCGTATTTGTTGTTGCTCGCTGGTAACGCTCTGTTGACTTACATTGTTTTTGCTGTTGTTGTTGTTGGTAGTGCCGCTGCTTTTGGAATTTTCACTAGAGAAATGATTAATTGAATTTGTCCAGATAGTTCATCTTTGCACTTGGCCGCCCCACTCAACTTCATCTTCTTGTTCTCTAAGTGTGCTAATGGGAAAACGGTGAAAATGAGAAAAAGAAGAGAGTCGCAATTGTTCCGGAAATCTCGGAATTGGTTATTAAAAAGGAGTTTTTAGAAGAGATAATTTCTTATTGCTGAAATTTAAAAGCTTGGAAAGGTGTTTAAAGTTATATTTTATAATCTTACTTTAATTAAGAACAAATAATGCAAATAAAACTATAAATATCCTTGTAATTATGCGGTTTTAGACACTTTTTTATACTTTCCAACATACTTTTCAAGATCTTTATTTATTTATCTAACATTTCTGTGCCGTAGATTTTATATTAGAAATATCAATGAATCAATAAGATGCTTTTTATCTTACTCTATTGATGCTTTATTTTTGGAAACTGTATTTTTGTAAACTTCAATAATGTTCACTTTAAGCAAAATGTAAGCAATAATTTTTTCAGTGAATTCCGCTTCCTGCGCGTGTAATCAGTAAAGTTTTTCGGCTAGATAAGCCCTGCGGGCATTCTTTATCTGGCAAGGTCTCCGACTGTCCTCCGTTTTTGGGAACTTTTTACATCATTAAACATTTGGGCTGTTGGAAGGGGAAATGCGCAGTGCATTTGAACACATTTGCTTCAACTCCAACTCCGTTCGCCAAATGACGTCTTTAGAAATGCTGGCGGCTGGCGGAAAATCCCGGAAAATCCACCCCGAATAATTGAACTGAGAACGCAAAAACTCCAGAACAAAACAACTACGCAAATTGTTGGATATTTCGATGCTTCGATGAATGTGTTTCACAGTTATTGGAGTTGAAGATTGGAAGGCGGGGCGGTAGATGAAGAAGAACGAGAAGAAGCAGAGCAATCGCCCCCCACCCCTCTCCACCGAATTTGCTGACGTCGCCGGAGAATGAATGCCTACAGAGGTCATTCCAAAGGCAACAACAACGCCAGGCAGCATACTCAACATAGAAGAGAAGTGAAGAGAAGAGAACACCCGAAAATACCAACAAATGTCGAAAATCCATCAGCAGCAGCATGGATATCAACAGAAACTTGATCGCAGTAACAGCAACAAAAGTGCCCGATGTAAACAAAATCGAATGAATTTCGAAGCATATAACAGCTGTGAGCCGTCGAGAGAGTGAGAGCCAGCCAGCTCCCCCGCACTAATACTAGCACAAGCACACGCATACGCACACGGGCACTCGCACTCGGGCTCTCTTTAACTGTTAAATTCTGTGACGTTATCGTTGCAGACCCAGAAACCGGCCGGCTCTTTTTCGATCCCCTACGGATAACATAGTGCGGCATTTAGGCGTTGATTTGATTACCAGGAAGCTATCATACGTTTTATATGAATTCATTGTTCGAGGCCTGTTTTTTAAGTTTTCTAACTTTTTTGAATGGTTCTTTTAGCAAATATAGAATTATTTAAAGACATTATGACCATCTATGTTTCCCTGAAATATAGACTGAATTGCTTAATGATGGTTTAGTTTTTTAAAAAGAGATTTTCTTAAAGCAAGCATACTATTTATAATAATAGTGTCGCCGCCGTATCCTTGTATTACAGATATTTTCGATAAACTAGGACATCTAAGAGCTGCGTTAGCCGAACCTTTTCTGTGTCTCTCTCGTTTGTTTTGAGGCTGAGGTTCGCGCTCAACAGCTGTTTTCGCAACATTGTTGCTGCTCGGTGGCCAACAGCTGTTATCGCTCTGCTCTGTGTCCGTTGTTCGCGCTGTTTTGGCTCTGTTGTTGATAAAATAAACCAGAGCGAGACGCACACACTCGCACGCACGCACACAGTTGCTGAAATTATGATGCGGGCTCTGTTGACAAGTGCTCTGCTGTTTTTTTTTTCTCAACTGCGTAGTATATTTTTGCTGCCCTTTTTTCGGTGTGTGTTTCCTATGCTGCCCAACAGATGATATGGTGGCGATGGCGTCATAGATACCGATAAAGCCAAGGCGATATAGGCTACTGCGTTGCAAAGTTAGCATAATACGGAATTATGTCTTCTTAAATATGAAATCATAAAAATGTTTTACATTAAGTAAACCTATTTTCCCTATAGATAACTTTATTTTACAGAGCACAAAATCCATAGTAATTGAAAAGTAAATATTTAATTGAGAAAAACCATCTTTGTAATCTATATTCATTGTTGTTATTTTATTATCATGATTATTATTTGTATAACCATTAATTAAAAGCTGCTGAGCATGACTCTCCCTTTTTTGTGTCTATTCATTGTTAATTCAATAGATTCCATTAATGGAAACATTTTAATTAAATCAAGAATAATTATTTATTTCAATACTATCTGAAATTTATACATTTTTCTGTACTTTTGAATGTAAATATAAATACAGATTTACACCTGATTTACACATGAAGCTCAATTAATTAAATATACATATAAGTAAGTTTATTTCAAAAATCTTTTTAGGTCGAGCTTCTCTACGTAGATCTCAGCATTATCTGATAGATGTAGCTTCAATATCTGTATCTACAAAGTAAACAGAATCCCAACTGTCACTTTTCTGTTAATTTCCCAATCCCCAATGTTGGCCATTCGTTTGTTGTGCTGTTAGCCGTGGAAATTGCAGTTTTCCTCTAACATTTTTATGCTGCGGCTCTCTCTCTCTCCCTCTCTCTCTCTTGAGCGCTCACGCACACACCTACACACCCGTGCCCCTTCCAATTATGTGTTCGTATGTTGTTTTGCTTTTCCAAGCAGGTAGATGCTATAGAAACGGCCATGTACAGCGGCGGAGAGAGGCACAAGGGAGAGCGAGCACGCGAGAGAGTGCATGAGTATGTGTGTGAGTAACTGTAACTCGCCGCTCGCTTGCTTGGCACTTGGCGCTACATTCGCTCGCAGTATCTGAAAACCAACTCTCGGGAGCAGACCGATAGCTCTTTCCAAGCATATTTCCGCCAGCAAAAGCAATAGCAGCAGCGAACAGCCGAACGCCAAGTAAGAAGCCATCAGCGCATTCAACAAATAGCAATAGCTATACAGCTAAGGGCTTACCTTTGGCCATTCCCGCGGGACAAAAGCTCCGGAGAACTCCTTCGCCAAGTAATAAGTGAAAAAAAAGAAAAGTCAAAACAAATCAGTGCAGCAGCCGCTCCGGCGAGTGTGTGTGACTGTCGTGTTCTATGTGTGCGTGCCAGTGTGAGAGAAAACTGAGAGAAAAGTGAAACGACGACCGGCAGCGAAAGCAAAGCGAAGCAAGCGACAAAGCAAAGTTCTGCCGAAAGTGCATCAAAAACAAAGGAAGAAAGAAATAAAAATAAATAGAAACAAGTGTGACCAAACCGCAATTTAAGCCGTGAACAGTGAACTTTAACCCCCCGAAAAGTGCAACACCTGCAAGCTGACGTTACAAGCGGCCAAAATTGGATTATGCTTGGGCTCAGACGCAACTGCCACGACGACGCCAGCGACGCCGAGCATGTGAAGCTTAAACCGCTGCTCCCCTCGCCGCCCCAGTGGCCATCATCGTTATCATTGCCATCATCCCAGCCGATCCTGCTCCTGCAGCGCCTGCAGCTGAACCAGCACCTGAACGAGCGCATCACCTTCTCCCTGGAGCAGTACCACAAGAACGTCATCAAGAAACTGGCCGCCAGTAGCTTAGGCAAGTTCCAGGTCTTCCGTCTTACCAAGAACGTCTGCCAGACTTAAGTTCCCTCTCTCGGAAATAAACCCCAAAATATATCAGAAAACTTGCAAAAAATAAGTGCAAAAAAGTGTAACTAGAAAAGTGCAACAAATACTCAAAGTGCAATAGAAAGCAAAAAGTGTGAGAAAATGTGGCGATCCATTAAGGCCAAGTTCAGGCTCTAAGTTCAAACAACAAACAGAACAGCAAAAATATTAAAAAAGAAGGAAAATATAAAACGCTCTTAAAGAGTAAAAAAAAAATTTACCAAGTTTAACCCCCTAATTGGCAACACCCCCCTAAGAAAATAATACAAAAATGTCCACCGGCCGCCGTTTAGCCAAACGCTCCATCATCGGCACCAAGGTGTGCGCCCCGGGTCCGGACGGCCTCTGGTACTCCGGCGTCATCGCGGACGTCAAGACGCCGCCCTCGTACTCGTCGGCCGGGAAGCCGATTCTACCGTTATCGCCGCCGCCGCCGCCATCGTCGCACACATTCTTGGCGCCCGGCGACGCCCAACTGAACGCCGATACGCGCTATATGGTCCGTTTCGATTTCAAGACCGCCGTCGACTCCGGTATTTCGTCCTCCGCGTCGGTCCAATCATCATCCTCCACAGATTCCTCGTCGTCGGTCATTGTGGAGGCGCGTCGCTTCGCCGACGCCGTTGCCAACGTGCACATCAGTCCAGCTCAGGCCTTGCGCCGCAGCGCCATGATCAAGGAGTTCCGCGAGTCGGATCTCATTGGACCCGGCTTCCGGTCCATCATGGACACGGAGCTGCGGCCCGGCCAGCGGGTCTACTTTACATATAATGGGCGTGAGCAGAGCGGCGACGTTATCCAGCACGATGCCACCAAGGATGAGGTGATTGTGAAGATAACCACTATTGGAAATGAGGTGAGTCATTGGGAAGAACCTCGTACTTTTGAGCCCCTATCTAGGGGGTTCACCTAAATAATCAGGTTTAACGGGTTAACCCCCGACTAGGGTTTAAGGGAATCAATTCAAACGGAAGCCAGTTTATAATAATTTAAAACCATATTATTTCTTAAAAATTTTAATAACCTTTCCCTTTTTGAGCTTTATTTATTATTTCGTGGTTAAAATATATTTACTTCGATTTTATTATTAGAAGAAAAAAATGTATTTTGTTTAGAGTTTTCCCAAATACCAAAAGTTTAAATTTTATTTTGATAACTCACCCGGATTCGACATTTACTTTTTTATGGCTTTCAAACCCAATAGTTGGAATCTTAAGCTTTTTATACTTCTGCTTAACTAAGAAATTTACAAGTGAATCATAGAATAGTTTAATTGAAATAAAGCCAATTTTAAACACTTTATTTTTGGAAGGAGGATGCAGCTAATAAAGCCAGAAGTGGCTGCGCTGCCCAAGTCGTCGGCATCATCATCATCATCATCATCATCGTCTCAGCATAATCATCATCGCCATTGGGGCGGCAGAAAAGTGTGTCAAGGTTGACTTGGCCACAGCACACCCCCTTTTCTGTCCCTGCCCCATGGCCGCAGCATACACAAGTACATATGTATCTATGCTTCTATATAGTCGCCTATTCGGAGCACATATTTACTCGCACCCCAGTACAGTGCCGCACCAAGCAGTACATGTGTATGTGCAATCACGTTCTATGTGCAACTATGCAACGAAAACGCAAAAAAAAGAAAAGCACAAAAAATACTCGTCGAGGGTCGCATTCCGCTTTTTGGCACGTAATTGGGTTACGCTCTGGGATGGCCTTCTTGCGCGAACACTCAGATACATAGATACATAGCACCCTCTTCAACTGAGGACGGTTCGAGCCTCCAAGATTAGATTGAACATTCTTTAGATTTAATTATCTTGGCAGAAGAGAAAGCTACCACCATTCCCTTCATAAATTAAAATTATACGATGAAGTCAGGAAAATGAACTAATAAATTGAGTCGTAAATGATCACTGAGATTTATTTCTATACAAAACTAGACTCTAATAATAACATCTTTCATAACAGGCTGGCATCTGTCTTGACTTATAAGATTGGCTGCATTTTTCTACGTTTGTCTTTACGATTTCCTGATTAATTCCACTCAACACAACATAATCAACGTAATCCTCCAGCCACAGCCCCTTTGCCATTACGTCACTCGAATCGTTGAACTGTTCGCTAAACAAACACAAAAATAAACAGAAAAAAAAACTAAAAAAAAATTAATAAATAAACGCGGCGAAAAAATAATTCAAGAGTGAAACATCGGTTGGGGCATTTATAGAATCGCCCCGAATCCAAATGCGAGCCCAAAAAAATCTCAATGACGACGCCGACGATGCTCACAATGATGATGATGATGGTGTCGTAATGAAAATTTGTTTAGAATTCGGGTTTTCGTGAAACAATTCGTTAGAGGAGCACCCACAAAAAAAAAACAAAAGGAAACAAAGTGTAAAACAAGATCGAGGTAAAAGAGAGACAATTGCAATAAATGCGCGACAATTTCAGGGCTAAATGGAGATACATGGCAATTGAAATGGCCTGATATTTCTACGCTTTACAGCTAATTATATAGATTAATTCCCCAACGACAGCAGCCGGCTGCTAGAAAAAGACAGCAACAAGATCGGAGATGAACTTTTCGAATTGCGTCATAAGTCAGGCAGGCACGGCACAGCCACAGCCACAGCCAAAGGCACAGGCACACAGAGATGCGGATACATGGATGCCGGCTGAATATAGATGGCAAAGATAGTTAGATACATGAGCGAAACACATGCATCTGGGAGATACATGCTCTCGGCTTGCCGGCTGACTGCGCTGCAGGGGGACAGGGCTAGAGCCGGCTTCAAGCTGTGCTCCGTCTCTCTCTTTTCCTAACCGCACCTTCGGCTTTCCCAGTTCAGTTCAGTTTTATTTTTTCGTTTTTTGCGGGTCTCTGGTCTCTCTCTCTCGCTCTCCCGTCTAATAATCGCTTAAAACGCTTGTAATTGTTGCATACGAAGAATGCCGAGATACTGCAAGCTAGAGATACAGCTACGGCTACAGATACAGATGCGAGACACAGGCACAGCCAGCTACAGATACGCGTTCTTCAATGCCAAGTCAGCTGCGCGTATCCGTATCTTTTCCGTGTGGCGGCGAGTCGATAAATTTGTCATTTAGCTGGCTGCCAGATGTGTGGGCTTGTCCCCAGCTCGATGGCGGCCCATTGTGTGCCCAGTGTATCCAGCAGAAACAGAAATACAAACTCAGATACAGACACAGATACAGATACGGATACCCGTACTGTGACCCATCAAGTTTGATATGTGCCTGCCCAAAATGGGAAAAACTGAAAATGTATCTCAGCTTGGCTTTACGTTTTACGATCGCGGCAGACCTCAAGTTATTCGAATTCGGAATCTTTCGGCATAATTAGCTGTGGAAACGTGCGAGTTACAAGCTCCAAGCTCCAAGCTCCAAGCTCCAAACTCCTATGACCTCATCACCGAAATCGAAAATAACTAGAAAAGTGAAGAGCTCAAGTTCGCTGCTGTTGTAAGTCAATCAACAATTGGTTTTTTTGTTGTTTGCTGCGGGCTGTGTGTCTATGAGAGTATTCCTCGCTTTTTGGCTCGTTTTGTAATCACGAAAAGGGGGTGGAAATTTGTAACATCTATCAATAGTTGTCCTCGCTGGCATGTGATGGTCACGTGTGTGTGTGTATGAGTTTGGGCTCCAAAACTCAACACAAAAAACCGAAATTTGTTTTCGGTTCAACTTGAGCAATTGCCTTTGTTTGCCAGAAAAACTAGTCGGGGAGTGTGTTTTTTTTTTCGTCATTTTTTGTTCGTTCGTTATTTGTTTGCGTCGGAAACGTGAGGCAATTAATTCTAAGGTTATTTCAAACGAGAAACTTGTTGCACGCATTTCCATCTCCATTTTCATTTACATTTCCACCTCGTCCACATCCAGATCCACATCCACATTCACGTTTACATTTACGTTTACGTCCATTTCCATTCGCATTTCCATTACGATGACGTATAATTGCCAGGCCATGAATCAAGTGTCCAGTCTGGAGCGCATATAATTTGCAAGCTCATTTAGGGCCGAAGAATCCAGCACGAATGTCGGGGATAATTTGTCAGGAGTCGAACGGACAGACAGACAGGGACAGGGACAGGGACAGGGACAGGGACAGGGACTCAAGACTGGTAGCCGCGTAGCCCATTCCGGTAATCTCTGCCCACTTCCGGAGTAATTTGTAGCTGCTAGTGGCTCGTTATCTCTTTTGCCCGCTTCACCTGTGTTTTGCATTTAAAACGAAATTCGTTTTAATGGCATTGAAATTGAAATTGACATTGCCAAGTGATTCTTTATCGCACGCAACTTCTTCTGGGCTTTAGCTACGGATTTTCTGGGTTACCCATTTCACCAGCTTTTTACTTTCGTTTCTTGGGACAGCAACAAAAACCAGCGAAATAATTAACGTGTTCTTCTGGCCTCTCACTTTTCGAGCTGCGACCCATTTTGGCTCCGGCGGAAAGTGCACTTTAGCCATACGTCATCGGCCAGCTGACCGTCAGGTGAATGGCAGTGACAGCGGTAGCAGTTGATTTGTAACTTTGCTTTCGAACTGAAATACATCAGGGAATATATATATATATACAACAGAGCTGAAAAATGTAAAGGGAATGTACTTGTACTATTCCCAATATCTCTCGAATCATATCATATCAATATCATATTAGTTTTTTAAAGAAACCCAAGTTAATATCTGTTGTACTTCCTTTAACTTGATTAAAAATGTAAACAGCGCAATTAATAATTCCAAAACGCATGAACTCTCCATTAAATCATTTATTTCTCAGTGTTGAAGGTTTTCTCCTCGCCTTAAAAACATTGTGAGCTGATAATTGGATTTGCCCGAAACTTTCCACACCAAATCGTAACGTGTGTGTGTGTTTCTATAAATCCATTACTTCAACGATCTCATTTATCAAGGGTCCAAGATCAGCTGAGGAATTCCAGTGTTTAAAAACCTTGTTCGAGGTCCTTGGCGGGACGTGTCTGTTCCTGCTCCTGCCGCTCCTGCCCCGTTTGCCACTTCCCATAACTAAGACTACCCGCTGTTCAGCCCGGGGACTCGATATCGGAATCGGCTAACGACCTGCTTCGGGGTATCCTCTAACCTCTCGCTCTCCTACGTAACCCTCTTGGCTGCATTTCTATGGTTTTATGATACCGGCAAAAACATAAATTCCTCTTTTTGTCCTTTCTGTATGCCATGTTTTTGTTTAGCCTTCTTTCTTGGTTTGAGAACAGGCTAAAAAAGTGACTGGCGCAGGTCACTCGGGCTTGGGTCTCTCCTCCCTCCCCGTTGGCCTCTAATGACTAATCGACCTTGCCGGCAAACGTGGTAGATCTCTTTCAGGTAGAAAGTCGCCGGCGTTTTTGGCAATTTCATACCGAAACAATGCACTCCAATTGGAGGCCATAAATTCGGGGTGAGACAGAGAGAGTGCACATAAAAAATAATACAAGTTAAGTTTGGGGGGGAATGTTCGAAATCGGTCAAGCTGCTTCGCTGACCTTTTTGCAGGTTGAACGAATGACTGAACCGAACGACTTGTTCTCTGTGGTTTTGGGTTACAAGTGGTTGCGGGTCTAGTCTCAGTCTGACTCACAGATCGGACCAATCAAAAGGGCGCTATACACACTCACCCACAACAAAAGAGACAAACATAAAACTGAAGGTGACGAGCGCCGAATTCCCCAGCCGAAAACTACTTTCAAAAAATGCATACAGCTTGTTTCGGTTTCGTTTGAGTTTTTGATATCAAAGCGCCTTTTTGTTCAAAAGCGGCCTTTCAGCATAAGCTTGGCCAGATACTCGCACACTCGGACACACCTGAACACCTGATTATTTGAGTGTGTGTCTGCGCGAGTTTGGCGTTTTGGCGTTTTGGCGTTTCGGGTACATGCCACCTTGGTATTTGGGTCAGTTTGAAATGGGGTTTTGATTAACGCTCAAAGAAAGACTGCGATGGCAGCGAGAAAATAACAAAAATAATAATAATGCCAACGATATCGGATAGTCTCAAGTATATCGTTTCTCATAACATTTATAAAATGGAGCTGATAAAAGCGAGACATTATCCAAAATATATTCGCATAAAACTTGAATCTATGGCTGCAGTTTCTAACCCGGAAGACTCTATAAAATATTCGCCATAATAAAAGTTTGATTTGATTGCGGAACAGCGCCAAGGGCCACTTGAAAGTCCAGTTTGCGAGAGATTTAATTATTGAACTCGAAGCTAAAATATATGTATATACATTTTTTTCTGCGCAGTATATTCACACGAAAGTAGGTTAAGTTTTATTTTTTTTATTTCTTTCTTGATTCGTTATGAGGCTGTTTTTTGTTTGGCTTTATTATGACTTAATTTAAAAGTGAAAAAGTGAAAGCGTTGAAGCCGAATTTCGGTGATTAAGTAAGGCCACGGGGCATTGAGGGGGTTTTCCCCAACGAAAAACGCACAAAAAATGAAGAAGCAGCACCCGAGACGGGCAAAGTGTGGAAATTTATTCCGCTCCAGAATCAAGCCAAACTCACACGCAGATACATTTTCGTACTCACAGATACGACAAACTTGCAGATAGAGATACAACGAAGCGAAGGCGGCGACGGCAGAGAGGGATGCCTGCCTCTTCGTAAGCCTCTGTGCGTGTCCGTGTCCGTGTGCGTGCCACAGAACGTAAACAAAAACACGAATGTAAAGAAGAAGCGGAAAGTGCGAGATAAACAGAAAACAGCTGTATACACCAGCTAGCGTGCGACAGAGAGGCAGCTATGGAAGAAGCAGAAAAAGAAGAAGAAGAAGAAGAAGTTGTCCCCGCAAAACCCGTTTCTTATTAACAACAACAACAACAACAACAACAACAGTTACGCACTTTACGCACGCTCATCTAGCTGGTGTGCGTGTGTTTGTTTTTTTTCTTTCTTGTTGTATATATTTTTCTTTGAAGAAAAACCGGCTTTGAGTTTGGATTTTGGGTTTGGTTTCGATTCTGCCAGCGGAAATACAAACACACAGATACAAACACACAGATACACACACACATTCACATAAACAGAAGCAGAAAACAAAGAAGAAGCCACGCATGAAAATTGCTTTTCATGGGGATAAAATAAAACAAGACGTCAACGTCACCAGCGCACGTTTAAAGGTCTATACCATATAGTACGTTGTTGGCCAAGGGAACACCCCAAAAATCCATTTAGCACAAACCCCCTAACAAATGCACTGTAAATAAAATTGTATTAAATATATCCTTTGGTTAATAACACATCCTGGATAGAGGGAATTCTTTTTAAGTTGAGGAAAATCTATGAAAAGTCTATAGTATTTTATTTCTGTGCTTAAAACCCTTGACCTGTGGCATAATAATCATGGGAAATATGTCGAATATGTCGTATCTATATAAAATGTATATCTATATCTATTTATTTATCTTATAAAATTGCTTGTAAGGAAATTTTAGTTGTTGAATTAAAGTACCTTTATAAAATACCTTATATTTATTTTCTAAAAAATGTTATAATTATTATTTTCCATTTAAAATTCAAATTCAGCAATAAACTTGATCATTAAAGTTCATATTATTTTCCATGTGTACCTTTAAATTCCACACCCCCCATAGCTTTTCCATCGCACTTTTCGCCTCCCCCCTTTTTTTTATCACAATTTTGATTTTGTTTTGCGCCCATTTCGCCTCTCTGCGTTTTCCCTTTTTCCTCTTTTTTTTTTTGCTTCTTCGTAATGCGAGGCCATTGTCACTCTTCCTGGGGGGTCAAAGGGGGGGTCGGCGAACGGTGGGCGGTGGGCGGCGGTTGCGTCTAGGGCACTGAGAATAACTGTTTCCGGTATTTGGGTCACATGAAATTTAATCAAATTAAAATGTTTCAACGCCGCCGCCGTTGCCACCCAAAAGAGAGAAAAAAGTTTTCCCTTCTTTATACAAAAAAGGGATAGGGAGGAAAGGGGGTTGAGGTTAAGCGGGGGAAATCCGAACGGGGAAAGGGGTGACTTGCAACAGTTGCCTGCATTGAGCTGCAAACCCAATTGATTGTAATTTGAAGTGCTGCTATTCTTCTTAAGCACTGGAATTATTTACTAGAAACTTGAGGTGATTTTCTGTTTTTATTAATAAATCTACTATTTAATATATACATATAATTTATATGAATATGCCAAAAGAATGTTTATTTTAGTAAAGACATTTTGTTTAATATTAATTTCTTATACTTTCTACTATATTAAAGCTGGAAAACTAATTTGTTTCTTACAAAACTAAATATTTTACATAAATTTCAAAGTATATTTACAAATTCACAAAGCTGTGTGGTTAATCTTATCTTTTTCTATTCTTTTTGTTTAAAAAAAAAAAAATACAAAAAGTATATTTCCTAATATTCATTTATTAGTAAATATTTTATTGTACAAAATCACTGAATCCCTGCACACTCCAAGTGCTCATTCTCCCCGTGTGTAAATGCCTCCACATTTATGTGTGTCGAAGCAGTAGTGGCAGCATCAACAGCAGCTAGCTGTTGACTTGATTTCAACAAATTTGTTGCCACTTCCCCCTCGTAGCCCCTCATACCCCCTTCGGCACTGATGTGCAATTGACAGCAGCAACTTGCACCCGGGGGGAATCAACTGGAGTCGCAGCAGCTCGAGTGGCAGGCGCATTTCAAAGCTGGAAATCCCTGAAAAGCGAGGCGATTGTAAATCTTGCACGCTTATCGTATACGGCTTATCAGCCTTCAGCGGACGGACTGAACCCCAAGCGGACCCGAGAGCGGGAAGGAAATCCATTGCCAGTCGATGATGAAAGTTGATTTGGAAGATAATTATGGGTAAAGGCAAAAAAAAGAGTTGTATGAATTATTTGTTTAAAACTCAACTGAGTTTAAATTTTATTATACAAATTTTAAAGAAATGGTACAAAATATAACGAGAAGATGGTGGTTTTAAAGTTATATTTATTAATTGAAAATTTAACGATACTTACATTCTAAATATTAGCAAAAATCAAAACAAACAACTTTTTGTTTCGTTTAAATGTATTTTATTTTGAATTTAAAAGTAATACCTGCATAGTTATGTTTTTGACTAATACAAAAAATCATCTAATACTCTGTTGTGTTTCCTTTTTATGATTTTCTGGAATACTTCTTTATAAAAATTCTTTAAATACTAACTTCCTTTAATGAATTCTCAAATAAATTAATGTATTTGGTATATTATAGTTAATTACTATTTATTTTTATGTGTTTTTCAATACTTCTTTAATCTCAAAGTTAAATCTCAGTTAAATACCAACATAATACCAGTGGCTAGCAGAAATAAAATCGAAACTTCACACTTTCTACTGCCGCTGTGCTGCCGGCTGTTGGCCACTTTCTACCGCATTTCGAATGCAGGCGTCTGCCAGTTGGCCAGACTCTCATTCAGTCCGACGGTCCCGTCAATCAGTCGGCTGTCGTTTTGGCCACCGGCCGGCTGTACAGCCAAACTTACAACAAAAAAAATAGTATTGAAACACACAAAATACTGGAAAAAAAAACAAAACAAAACAAACGCACACAAGAGCGGCAAAGAGATGGCGGCAAAAACAAAATGGCAGCTTCCCAAGCTCCGAAAAACTACAACGCAATATGGTCGCCATTTTGTTTTCTCACCGTTATGTTGGCCCTACGCTCCCGCTCGCCCTTGTGTTTCTCTCTGTGTTTGTGTGAGTTTTTTTCTGCCTCGACTTTTTTGTTTTTGTTTATTTGGAGGCTTCTTCTTTTCGTTTTTCCCTCGGTCGCGTAGGCGCGATGGCGACGTCATCGCCTCCCTCAGACCCTCTCGGGGCGCTATTTTCGTTTATTTACATTTCGAAAGCTACACCGGGCAGAGGGGGAAACAAAAAGCTTACGAGCCGGCGCACACACTCACACACACACTTGCTGTGTGTGTACGGTGTCTTCACGCGTTTTCGATGCCAATCATGCGTAAATTACGCGATTAAATTAACTTGAATGAGTTTCGTGCAGCATGCAAAACAACCAAAAAAGCAGAGGCTTTTGTGGCACAGCTAGCGCCCTTCTTTGACTTATTTTTCGGTTTCACACCCACTCGTAAATGGTAAAGATACGGTTTCTAGGTACTACGAAAAGTACCTAGATTTGGTAAACGTTTTCGTTCGTTTTATTAAAACGCAAACTGAATTAATTGGAGGCTCAAAATATATATTGAAAAGAAGGGAATAAACTAGGATTCAAATAACGTATAAAGTTAAGTGCATAATTTAGGCAAATGTACCTAATATTTATTATTACTATGTATTTATAAAAATATTTAATGTATTATTATTACCGTGGTGCCAAATCACAGATAGCTAAGGAATTGATTTTAACAAAGGAATGTACCTATTTCGATGCTATGTACCTATGTATTGTGTAACATAAGTGTAAGGTACAAATTAATTAAAGAATAAAGTAAGAAAGGATGGTAAAAGTACCCAGTATATCCTAATATAATGTGTATCTATATATTTAATATATAATTGCATTCTTAATATTAAAATTTTTAGATAATAGCTCTAAAAATAATCTATCAATAAATACCCTTAACCAAGTACCTAGATCCTGCCCATCTCTATTTCCCAATTCTTGAAACTTTTCGCGCCACCTCCTCCTGTTCAGGCTTTAACAGTTTTCACCTCACATAACAATCAAATTCGCTTTTTTGCCTTTGCTTTGTCTGTGTCTGTGTCTGTGTCTAGGCCTTTATTTTTGTGTCTGTGTCTTTGGCATACTTCTTTTTTCGGCCATATAAATTCCAAAAGGGAAAGGGGCGTTGACAGGGGCGTGCCACGAAAAGGGGGGATGACCCACTAATGGAAATTCTCGGGAGCCAGCGATGCTTGTACTACGAGTACGCCCCTGGCCACTGACAGGGCTTCCGTTTCATTTGGCATCTGGTGCTATGCCATTTCTGTCGTCATCATCATCGTCTCCGTCCCCGCTGCGTATACGTAATGTCGTTGCGAGTGAGAGTTTGCTCGCTTGTCGATTGCTGTTTGCTCGTTTGTTTGCCTACGTAGCGTTTTTACTCCAACTGCTTATCACTTTTGACTCCGAAAGAAAAAACGAAGAAAAAAGGGCCGGGATTCATTTGACCCTGTTTTATTTGTACTCTCACTCTGGATCTGGATTAGTCCATGCTGTTGGCATTGCAGTTCCGTATTTATGAGTCGATTATTTGCCGAAAAATGCCTAAAGGCAGGCAGTACATAGCTGTGTGCGTGGGCGGCATTAGCCGGGGGTTGTAGTCCATTCTCACTTGGTTGTGGAGGCCGTGGGACGTTTATCAAGGGGTGTGGGCGGCATAAGCACTGCCTACAACGTCACAGGATAAATATAGAACACTCGCTCTGCCCTGAGTCACTTGGGGTTGCTTGCGATGACGTCGTCGTCATTTGTTATTTACATTCTGATATTAATTGAACCAATGCAAAAATTCCTAAAGCACTTGCCATAACATTTTCCCTTGCTTTTTTTAGGTAACATATATCTCTGCAAAGTTTTTTCCGAAAAAAAAGAAGGAGTATATATACACATTGAAAATAGACAAAATTCCATTGGCATTTTCTTGACAATTTTGTCGATGTTGTGCTGTCTGCGCTACAATGAAGGCTCGTAAAATTTTATGGTCACTAATAAAATTTAATTGAAACAGGAAACTCTCGCATAAATTCCCAGATCCGTATTGAGACATGAATGACACATAAAGGGACGACAAGGACTCCTCCAACCCACCAATTGAATCGAATCCTTCGGTGCAAGCAGCAATCAGTATAGAAAGCGGGTTGAGAGTAGGGGAGGTAGTTTATGTACATAGGAAATGCAACTGGATATGTTCAATATCTGTGTATATGTATATATATCAGAGCTAACAGCACTGAGGGAACGAAAGAACGCTGGGCTGGAGCTCGGCTGGAGCTCGCGCGCTGAAATGTGAAACGCTGCAAAGTTGATGATATTAGGGTAAGCCCCAAGCTGTGATATCATTTATTGTCCCCATTCTTTTGCAGGGCTGAACACCCTCGAGTGCAGAGAGGGAAATTTGTGATGTTTGGAAATTAATCTGATAGAAAAAGTTTTAGTTTTGGATCGGAATTATGGGTTTGGGTAAGATATTGAATTAGTACAAATGAAGAGGTCGATATGTATAGTAATTAAAACATAATTGGATTAGAAATTATAATTAAAAGTATAATTGGAAACTTCAAGTTTTCTTATTAATTACAAACTTGGTGTTTAATGTTAAATATTTAGAAAAGAAAATAAAACCTTAGATAAATGCTAAGTATAAATTGTAATATTACTCCAATTATTTGATATTTCATATCAAATAGAACCTTCGATTCTATAGAGTTCGAGTCTTTTTTTCTGTGTGTGGGTCACCAGGGGTTCCCGATCGATTTGGGTCTCTTTCTCCCGGCTTAGTCACTCGGTATTTGGGTATTTTATCATCGGATCGCTTGACAACCCCCGAGGCGTTGATCATCTTACACAGAACTCCATATTACTCACGACTTGGCGCTTCGCACCGTTATGGATAATGCCCCTCTTCGTGTTGAGTCAAAATTATGCATAATAAGCCGTAGATTTCTTCGAAATAAAGAAAAAAGATATACGCTTCCTCCCGATTCTGTTTCTACTTGATTCCGAATTTTTGTGAGCGCATATTTCGTGCTTCTTCTTTTTTGTTTATACGCCCATTTGGGTTATTCAACTTTTCGGGAACGCCAGCCGAGCCGTTGATCCCGTTTGTGTGTGTGTGTGTGTGTATTGGTTTATATCGGCAGGGGAACAAACGCATTTACATACGAGTATTATTATTGAGACCCCCGTGGCCCCCTTCCTCAACCTCTGTGGTGCGTTTTTAATCGCCTCAATTGCCGCAGCAGCCGTGCGCGCGTTTTAAATCGCCTGGAATTTCGGCTGCAGTCTTTGACACTTGTCCCTCTCGCTCCTTTGGTATGTATCTCTCTCTCTCTTATTTTTTTTTACTCATTTTTTTCGCTGCTTTGCCTTGTCGATTATATAAATTATGTAATAATTTGTGAGCTGAATAATCCGATTGCAGTGGGGCCTCGAGTGGGTTGTGAATGTTGTATGTAGCAGCGGCTATTTGTGGCTTTGAAATGGAATAATTAGCATTATTTTCACTCTAAAAAAATGCTAGGGGATTAAATGTATGAATAGATTTTGAAGCCAATTTTTTGTTATTATTTATAAGCTCTTATCAGGGACATGGCAGGTTATTTTTACTTCTCTTTAATTTACAAACTTGTCCCTTAACCATGGATTCTAATGTTTTATTATTCTTTCAAGGTTTATGTTAGTATTTTATGAGAAATCCCTTTCTGCGCTGTATATTTTCCCTGTTTTCCTTTGGCAGGATATTTTTTAATTATAATAATTTATTAAACTTTGAATTCAAATGCTTTATTATTCGTTTTAGATTTATAATAAAATTATAATAAATCCCTTTCTCTCCGCTTTGTTTTCCTTTATATTTCCCCTGTTTTCCTTTGGGGGTTAAACTAATTTCAGACTCCTTCTCCTTTCTCGTCTGGCTGCCTCTCCCTCTTTCCGTGCATCTGTGTGTCTTTCATCGAGCAGCTGCAGCAACAGGTGATCCTTTTTTTTTATGATGGAACCTCTGCTGCTGCGTCTGCCTGTTGTTCTCGCCAGATTTGGATGAAGGTCAACAAACTTGGTGGTGGCTGCTGAACGCGAGGCAAACGAACTCGGTCCCTGTTCGCCGGTCCCGCTTCCTCCACCTTTAACTCTATCATAGCCTCTCTTTTGCCCTGTGTCTCTCTGTCTGCTTTGTGGTCTTCCTCTGTCTGCGAGTTTTCTTTCCTTTTTTACGTCTTTTTTTTTTTTGTTATTTTGTGGCGGCGGCGAAGCCTAAAAATCGTAATTTGAATCCAATCTTCGGCGGGGGAATTCTACCGAAAGGCCATTCAAAGCGCACCGAAATTCCACAGGGCGAGTGGCCAGCTATCAAAACAGAAACCATACGAGTGTAAGACCCATTAAATGGTATAACCGACTTAAAAACCAGGCCCAGATGCGTGTCAGATTTAATTTAACTATGAGCTTACGGCCTGGCCAGAAGTGGAGGAGCTGATTTCGTCATAAGGCCAAAAATATGCCGGCTGTCTCGGTCAAAAAGCTTCTTCCGGGGGGCAAGTAAAAAAAAGAAGAGAACACCGAAAAGCGAAAAAAAAATCAAAATAAAATAAATAACTATGAGACAATGACTCGGAGTTGGGAACAATTTTGGTCTTGTTGCTGGGCGCTTCCCAGGTTTGTTGACCACCTAACCATCCATCTGTTTTGGCCAATGTCGTCATTATAGCTTGTTTTTTTTTACAGCTTGGTTCAAAGTCTCATTGGGAAGCTGTCAGCTGCTTAAGTTTCTGGTAAAGATTTCACTGCAAAAACTAACAAAGAAAATAATAAAAGGAAGAGATTATCATATGAAATATTAGTTTCCTCACCTTATACGGTGATTTATGTATTCAATAGATGTAATGAGTCTGAAATTATTTTCTGAATGTTTTATTAACTCAGCAATAAATTTTTGTTTCTTAAAAAAGGGTGTGTTCAAGATCTAAGCTTAACGATTAATTGCCAGACTAAATTTTTCTGGTATAAGTCTTAGGGGTCTCTTGGCCCTAGTTCTGACCCACTTGCAGTTGGTTGGGGCAACCAAAACAAAACGAATTCCGGCGGAAAAATTGGGTCAAACACTCGATTCAGCCGGCAGGGCAAACTTGTTGTTATGGCGGCCGCCTCAATCATCGGCATGCAAATTCCCAACGTAAACAACAAGGCAAACAACAATAACAACAACAACAACAGCAACTGAACCTCGCCAATTATGACATACATTCGAGTGAGGAACGGGAACGGAGATATCATCAAAACATGCACTGGGTCTTGGGTAAAGTTAATTCCTTTCGAAGGCGGAGTGCAGAGAGCAGAGCGAATATTGCGTAGCCGACAGGGTGACCAACTTGGGAGCTAAGTGTGTCACTGCCTGCATTCGCTGAGCTTTGCTTTTTCGTCCCCCTTTTATTTTTGTTGCCTCACAAAAAATAGCTCGAAAAGCAAACACAAATTGCTGTGCTACTTTGGCAGCTCCTCGCAACGGCCACGCCTTTGCTTTCAGCCTCTTTTGGGACTCGGTTTGGTAAACAAATTTAGCGCCTTGCCTTGTCACACCAACTAAAATCAAGCCAAGTCCAAAAGCTGCAGTTGCCAGTTGCAAATGTTATTTTTTTTGGTGTCAGTGTTACAATGTTGTGTGTCATGTTTTTTGACTTCAATTCGCTGGGGGCCAGTGCGTAAAGCTAAACAAAAATGCAAAAAGCGAAAATGAAAACGAAACCGAAACCAAAGAAGAAGCGCAGCAAACAAACAAAATACTAAATGAGACGCCCACTGAATTATTTGATATGCTAATGCCAGAGTCATGATGCAATTTTGACTTGCTCAGTGCGTACCTGTAGCTACATATCTATATGCTATATATACTATCTGCATTTGAATAATTGAGCAAGGCGGTGGGAATCTGCCGCGCCTTGGCTGAGATGAATTATTATTTCCATATATCCCATCGGTGGGCATCATTCATCACACGCCGGCTAACCTGAATATTCTCTTGGCATTCAATCTTTCGTTAGGAAAATCATAAAACATTCTCATTGCAGGGCATGAAACATTTTCCCTGCTTGCTCACGGCAACATAGAAAAAATATACAAAAAAAAAAATATACGCACAGAATAGCGTCGAAAATTGCGCAATTTAATTGCTGCTATGGCAGACTTTTTGATTGTAATTTATGGGCCATGTTGTCCTCCGTATTTTCATTTCGTAGACCGGCAGTTTTTACAAGTTAGCCGCGAAGGCGTCGGAATGTTGGTCAATGTTTTCTTGGATGCTCTTGGATGCCTCCTCCCTCTGAGTTGAGAGAATTACAATATCAATTTGTCTCTCTCAAGTGATTTACAGCTAGTCTCCGGGCATAATAGAATTGATTGAGATACTCGTACTCAATCGTTGTATATTTTCAGCGGCGTAGTAGTTTGTTTGTTAGCACCTCCAATCGATTCCCTTCCTATGTGCCGCTTATCTGGCGTCTTGCTCTAAGTAAATATATGCTCTCTGATACATATTTAGACGGCAGCTAATTGAAAGGCGAACGGAGTCTGGCATTTGCATGGAGCTGCAGCTCGGCGGCAGATAATGCAAGCCAGGCAAGCTTAGGCGCACAAAGAGTGGCCTAATTAGTGTCAAGTGTTGCCCCAACAACGACAACAACGACAGCGACGACAGCATCAGCATCAGCAGCAGCAGCAACAGCAGCAACAGCAGCAGCAGCGACCGCAACATCAGGCACAGCAGCAACTTCAATGAAAACGACAACATCGCTGACAATGCCCAGACAAAAGAGGGAAGTCAATTAGAAAGATACAAAGCGCAGCACACAAAACTCTGGATGCACTTCAAGAAATTATATGTCTTCTAAAAAAATGACTGGCTATTGAGGTTGAAGGGGTAAAAAGTTCAACTATTGCTTACACATTTTGGAACTTCTTAAACAAACAGTTTAATAAACTAAGAACAGACAGCATAGTCTAATATTCCACATAAGTTTCTGTCAATAAAAACAATATAATATTACTAAAACAAAGGATTTATATATAATTCCAAAAGAAATACACGTTTTAAAAAGGCAGAAAGTGAAAGTAAACCCATAATTAGTAATTTTCACAACAATTTCTTTCGGTGTGTGCATATAGGATGGGATTCGGGTTTGGGCTTCGATGAATGCACTGGAGTCTGGGACGGCATTTGGCCGTACTTGTGTGTATGAATTGCAACAGCGGCTGCCGGCAAACGGTAGCTGAAAAAGTATCCACAAGTTCGCTTTGTTGACAGCCAGTGGGCGCGCTCGCAAAACGAAAAACAAATCGAGGCGATTGTGCTGTTGCTGCTGCTGCTGCTGCTGCTGCGGCTGTTGCTGTTGCTGTTGCTTCGAACTGAATCATGACCCAATAACCCAATTTTTCAAGCGCCCCGTCTCGCTCGCTCGAGCGGCAACCGCAATGACAACTGCAAGTGGCCATAGCAATAGCAGCAACAACAACAGCAGCAGCAGTAGCAGTAGCAGCGGTAGCAGCAGCAAAAATGTATCGCTCAGATACAAAATAAGCACAAACAGCAACAAAACTCGGATAGGCTTTGAGCTTTAAGCCGTTGGCATTGAGATGGCTCCAAGGGGGGGAAGATAGAAAGACGAGGCAGGAGGAAGGTGAACGGGGATTCGCCAATGCATTCGCACTCGTTTTCATCAGTGCAACGGAAGACAAAGCAAACAGAAAAACAACAAGATAGGGGGCAAAGCAGCAATAAATAAGCTTATTTTTAGTTAACTTGCTCAATGCTGTTTGCTCAATTTCTGTTCGTGTACCTCGCAAGATTTAAATCAAGAGAATACACATTGAATGCAATTAAATTATAAGTTAAATAAATATTAGAAATGCCGCAAGAGTATCAGGGATAAAAATAGAAAAAATAATTCCACTTCCAGACAAGGTTTTGTTATAACAACATTGAATTAAGTGATTTAATAGAAGTAGAAAATACTAAACAAACATTTTCTAGTCTTTAAAACAAACTAATTTTGTTTCCTTAAATAGGTAATAGTATTTTCATATTGCTACCTTTATACCCATAAGGGGTTCAAGACATTTTCAATTTCAATTAATTTGCAGTTTAAATTAATTTAAAGCTTTTCTTCATTTCCAGAAGTTTCATAATCAAATAACTGAGTGCAAATATGCCAATCAGTTGGCCAATTATTCCCGAAGACAGTCATCACAACTATTTATCAATTAAGCTGGCAACTCCTTTAATCCACTCCCATCAATCGAAAACTGCAGAGGTTGCCATGGAAAATTGAATTATGAGAAAGAGAGAGAGAGAGTGTAATTACTATAATCTGCATTTATCACTTTGCTTTATTTATGGAAAGCTGTTGTTGCATCTGTGAAACTGAATTTATGCAAGTGTGAATTCGATTTACAAGGCATTTCCCTTGTCCGATATTAATCCAAAGTGTCGGCTGGAATATAGTTTAACTGAATGTAATTAAAGTTTCAGTTTAATTTCTTCGACAGTCCAATTAGCTGGCAATTTTGGTTTATATTTTTAATAGAGCTCAGTGCCTAATCCCCGGCCCATACGCATCGTTGCCCAATATTATTTTACAATGGCCACAGAGCCAGCTTTGCATTAAACATAAACATAATTTCGTGGGCTCTTATGCTGAATTTATGACGTAGATAAATTTTAATGATTGGCGGCACGCCTTGAATTTAAAATTTGAAATTTGAAATGCACACAGCCTTGGACAATCACGAAAAATGAGACTTTTTTTTCGGCCTTTTCACAATAGGAAAACATAAAGCCAATGTCTGGCCCGAACTCGAGATCGGTTCAGCCAGTCCGAACGCATATTGTTTAAATACAAATGAAAAACGAAAACAGATAAATATTTTTAGCTCACTTTGCATGCTGCCATCACGTGCTGACCGACGCCTGAGCTTTAGAATTATGTTTGAATTATGTTGATTTTATGTATTCGAATTTGAAAGAAAAAAAAACTCACAATAAGTCGAGTGACGTCTGTGTTTACCTGAGTGCTGCCACCATGGAAAACCTAACAAGGAAACGAGTTTGTTACGACATCAACTTTTCGGATATCTAGAAAGCTAGCAAGCTTTTAAGATATAGCCTGAGTATTGGAGATTGGAGGCTGCTGCTGCCCCTATGTTTTCTCAATCGCGATTCAAATTCTCCTTTACATAGTTTCCGTCAAACTACAACTATAGTTAGTGTGTGTATGGTGTGTGTGGGCGCTTATAACGCGAATTCAAGGTTGATTACCGACTCGCTCGTGTGTGTGCTACACTATCACCTTCGTGAGTTGCTGATTTGGACGACATATGAAAAATTCTCGTAAATAAATAAGGGCCCAAAACTACATTTTTGTATGTTCTATTATTTATTTTTTTTTCGTGGGTTGGTTGTGGTTTATTTTATTATTTATTTATGTGGTAGCTGGTGAGCTGGTTTTTTTTTTTATCGTTGCTGCCGTTGTGCGTTTGTTAATTTCATAAATTAAGCTGCCATTGTGTGTTGTGTGTGTGTGTGGTGCGTGTGTGTCTAGTTGATTGGAATAATAGTTAGGGGTAAAGGGCGCTTGATGGGTCTGGAAAAAAATATATAAAAATAACATGTGAATTATTTTGCCCCATTTGCGGTCCATGTAAACCATGTATATATTTTGAAAAAGGAAGGAAAAATTGTTGATTGTGTCACTCGAAACATACAAAAAAAATATATATATCTCCACAACTTGATTCCAATTTAATTATCAATCGCAGACCTCGACAACTCTTTGAATACTTGTTTAACTTTTTTCTTTCCCATTTTTTTTGGCTCTTTATCAGTTCAGTTTGTAAGTTCTGTCGAGTCTCGTTTTTTTTATTTCGTTGCCATGCTTTTTCCCATTTTATTTGTTGCTTCGCCGCTCGTGGCTGTTCAAGGTGAATTATATTAAAAAGAATTTTGTTTACATAGCTGTAAATGGGCTGCGGAAACTTGGATGTACAAACAATTTAGAGGCAGATTTTTTAGTCAAAGTTTTTTATCGCTCCGCTCTTTACATGGCAGCCTGGAATTTCGTAAGAGGAAAACATAAATAAATATACACAAGGTTTTCTATCGTAGGAATGGGTACAAATTCCTGCTCAATTTTGAAAGCATAATATTTACTTGATATAGATTGAAATTAAAATAAACGTTTCTATTTCTTCTTTACTTTCAGGTAAGCAACTTAAACTCCCTGTTTATGTGATGTTTATTTGGGTAACCGTTTCTGGATCGCATGTGAGTTCCAAGGTTCTAGCCCTTGATTGCTAAGAAAAAGCGCAAATATAATATATAAAAGTTGTGCAACGCTGTCTGCGCTCACCTGGCATGATAACAAAAATAAAACTATTAACTTTTTACATGTAAAATTAGCAACTATTGCCGGCGTTTTGCTGTTTACGTAAGGTAACTGCTCAAACCAGAACAACAAAAGCCGGCAACAAACTGCATTTATAATTGTTTGTCATATTTTTTTTTTTTTTCGTTTTCTATATATACTTTTTGTTTTGAATGCAACTATTTAACTGAGTTTTGAGACGTTTGCTGATTTGCTGACACATTTGATATACACATTATATGGATCTGACCCTCGTTTGTGGTTATCACTGACGGCGAAAACAGCAGGCAGCAACATCGCACCCCCATAATATGGTAAATGCAACCTTGGGGGCAACAACAGACGGCAATGCACACCGAAGGCGAGCCGAGTGGCATAAATGGAACTGACATTGGCTATGCAAATGCATCTATGCATGCGAGAGGGTTGCTCGAGTGGTTTGTGGATCTTTGAAATGGTGTGGCAATATCTCTAAATAAAGGAAAAGTTTTTTAAACTCTGAAAAAAGGTTACATAATATGAATAATATATGACTTCGTGTTTCTTCAGTGGGTTTTATATATAGCTTAGTTGGTATATATAGCTGACTGGTCCAAATCGATTGTAGCTGAATTTTAAAATGCAATCCTTGCGAAAAATCTTAAAAAAGCTTTCTATATTTATTAATTGAGGATTATTTATTATGTTTTCAGTCCAGAAATCTCAACAGAACCTTTAAGATAATCATTTTGCTTGGTAGTTTTTCGTTGAATTTGTACTTGGGAATTTTAAGAGCAATGCTTGCAAGAACTTCAAGAAATGCTGTTTAGCTATTTTTAATTATTTTTTTTACCTTGATTTCCAGTCAAGAAACGTCGTCAGTATCAATCTTGTTGACTAAACCAACCTAAAAATTAGCTGTCATAAATTTGTACTTGAGAATTTTAAGTGAAATAACTTTTTGAAACTTCTTTTAAAACTATAAACATTATAATCTGTTATTATATCCCAAAGTACAGACTTGAAAAAAATCGTTTATTAATTATTTTTAGCAATATTTTTATTAATTTTACAAATAAGTTCCATGTTCACACTACTGAGTGACTCACAAACCTCTCGATCGTCCCACGCGTTTATTCGATTCAGCATTTGCCATTCAAACTGATTTTGGCACGTTTTTGCCCGAGTTTGCCCAAGCGGGTGTTTCTTTTATTTTGCTTTATTTTTGTTTTATTTTCTATTTTTTTTTTTGGTTTTGGTATTGGCCAAGGATGAGCGTGGCGACGGGGTGACCTCTTAACGCTCCAAGGAAAATAAAGACAGCGAAGCACGCGAAAAAGCGCGACTGCGGAAGGCTTGCAGGTTGAGTGCAGTTTTGTTTTGTTTTCCTTTTTTTTTTGTTTAAGCGCTAATCCGCCTGACATTGTCAGCTGAAATTCCTTTTAATGTCATTTTACTTTGGCCATTTCC
>VNJS01009460.1:0-18601 GCA_008042575.1 Drosophila watanabei | reverse complement strand
GGGGGGGGGGGGGGGGGGTATAGACGGCTTAAACAATAGGACAGGGCTTTCGCGGTACGGCCGCAAAGCAATGCTTCGCAAAAGCAAGGCCCTCGTTAGCCGCCGCTCCTAAGGTGCTCATCCGTCCTAAGCTGCCAATTGTCCTCACTGGCTACCATCAGCGTGGTCAAGTTGTCCACGCTGGCCTCCGCTCTCTGACAAATCTCCCGCAGGCAAACACTACGTGCTCGGTGGTTTCCTCAAGTTCGTCGGCAGACCAAGTGCAGGCAGCGCTGTCCGTGTGCCCCAGTCTGTGGAGGTAACATCTGAAGCACCCATGCCCGCTGAGTACTTGGGTCTGGTAGAAATGCCAAGGCACTCCTGATGATGAGGGATGAGCCGGTGGGTCCATTGGCCCATCGACGAAGCTTCCCAGCGGGATTGCCAGGTTGAAAGGGGTGGCCGTCTTGGCAGCAGCGCGTACTACCTTCTTCTCGGCCAGAGAGAGGGCTCTACCGAAGAGCTGCCCAAAAGGGTGGCCTGTTCTTTGGCGAGGAGATCCAGTGGGGGGGTACCGGTTAGAATCAGAGCCGAATCGGTGCGTGGCGTTCATTCCCCTACTGTAAGAGGGTGTCTCCATTGCATGCGCCCAGACAGGGGCAGCATACAGGAGAGTTCCTCTCGTCACGGTCGTAAGGAGGAGTCTACTAGCCTGCTTGGGTCCTCTGTGGTTCAGCATTATCCGGGATAAAGCTCTGAACGATGTTAATGCTTTCTGGCTGGCATACGCGAGGTGCTCACGGAAAGAGAGCCTGGTATCCAGCATCACTCCGAGGTATTTAATCACTCTAGACGAGCTAATCGATGCGTCACCTACCCTAATCGAAGCGGTCTTGAGCTTCTTGCGGCTACTCACGAGTACGGCTTCTGTCTTCTGTGGCGCAAGTTCCAGGCCCACGCTGGACAGTTACGAGCTAATGGCCTCGATGCACGAAGTACAGGTAACTTCGGCAACAGAGAACTTCTTGTCAACAACGACCATCGGAATATCGTCGGCAAAACGCACTAGCTCGGTCAGCAGCACCCCGTCATACATCGCGTTCTAGAGTAGTGGAGCCAGAACGGATCCTTGAGGAACCCCACAGGAGAGCTCCACCGATTCCACACCCTTGGTAGTGGCGAATTCCAGCGTGCGGTCCGAGAAGTAGCTGCGCATCATCCTCAGGAGGTAAGGGGCGACTCCGAATCTGGTTAGAGCCTGCATGATGGAGTCCCATCTAGCCGTGTTAAAGGCATTGTGATGTCCAGAGTGACAGCTAGGCAATACTCTTTTGAACCGCCTTTCCAACGCTTGCCAGCGATTGCCGATTTGGCAATGTCAACCACTTTAGTTATGGCATCGACCGTCGATTTCCCCTTACGAAAGTCAATTTGTGTATCCGAAAGATCACCTGCCGCACGGTTCCCCCCCTTACCGACACCGTTAATGAGGCAGATTGGCCTTAACGACGCAGGGTTATCCGGGGGCTTTCTGGGTTTTGGCAGCAGTACTAGACGCTGCAGTTTTCATCTGCGCGGAAAGACGCCTTAGAGCAGGCATCTGGAGAACAGTTCCGCAAATAGCTCAGGTCGGAGGGACAGCGCGAGCCTTAGGACCATGTTGGGGATGGTTTCAGGGCCCGCGGCCTTCGACATCTTCACCCTTGCGGCCGCCTTCAGTACCTCAGACACCGTAACCGTAGCGAAGCCAGTTGAGGAGACTCCGATATGGGGGAACGATGGGACTTCCATCCTAGGGAACAGGTGGTCCATTATCCTCCTTAGGCTCTCAGTCGCTTGCGGAGCAAGCTGTCTGGCGCAGTTAATGCGCTTGACAATCGTCTTTTAGGCACTGACCCACGGGTCGTGGTCCGCCGAGTTGCAAAGTTCGAGGAAGCACCTGGATTTACTAGCCCGAATAGCCGCTTTCAGTGCTCTGCGGCAGGCTTGATACTCCAGCCTTTTATCCAGGAAGGAGGGGGTTCCATACGACCGCTGGTACCGTCTTCTTGCCCGCACGCAGTCACTTCTGGCATCGGCTATTGACCGATTCCACCAGAACACCGGCTCGCGATGGCGGCTGTGGGATCTCCTGGATTGCATGCAGTCTCCGCAGACCGCATGAAGCTGCCGCATGACATCCTCCGTATCTGTTCGCCTGCGCCAGAGATCGTCAGGCTCTCCATGCCCTCCGAGAAGCGTTGGACATCCAACGTGTCCGCCTTGTAGCTCCTCGCCGGCCGTAGAAGGGGACGTGATGGAAGCGGAAGGTGGGGGGCCACGTCGGAGAACGTGAGCTCCCAAGTGCACTGTGAGCCCGGGAGAACGTGTGTTGTCCCCCAGTATTAAGGAGCGCGACATCGAGCATGGAAAAGGCCTCCAGCAGGGATCTGCCTTTGGCGTTGGTGCAGGTGCTTTCCCAGTCCATTGAAATCGCCCAGCCCAGGCATTGAAATCGCCCGCAATCAATACCGGGTGTCGACTTCTCGCATCCGAGGCCAGACGGTCCACCCTGTCGCAGAACGCTGGCAACGAAAGGCTAGGAGCCAGGTATACGTTGTAGACCCACCAGTTGCCTACCATCCCTCGAATAAACCCGCTCGAGGCGAGCACGTGGGACAGGCGGGTGGCTCCTGCGCCACACGTCCATAGGGCGGCCTTGCCCGTGGTATATACTGCCCAATTAGGGCTAGACCCGACCCTGTATGGCTCGCTTAACGTCGCGAGATCGACGCCATACTTTCTCGTTGTCTGCGACAGCAGGTCTTGTACTGCCGCACAGTGGTTCAGGTTTAATTGAACCACCCTCATGCCTTGGATGCAGGGCCATCTCTGCCGCACGCCAACAATGGGCAGCTGCGGTTGCTGGCCATGTGGTTGACGTCCTTCTTCTTGCTGTTGGTGCATCTAAAGCATCTTGCAGGATTAGAGCACTCTGCGATTTTGTGCCCGTCTTGGCCGCAAATGCAGCATGCCTTGCTCCTGTCCAAGGGTCGCTTGGCTGGTCGGTACCGATACCGTCGCCGTCTGCGTTTTGAAGCGTCCAGGTCTGAAGCTTCTGACCGTCACCTAGTTAATCGGGAGTCCCGACTGCTCAGCTAGCGCCTCCGCGAGTTCTTCACCAGAAGCCAGCTCGTCAAGGTCCCGCACCACGAATAGGGACTGGGGTATGGCTGCTCGGATGGAGATCTTATCACCCAGCACACTGGTGATGTCCTCTATGAGCTTACTGGCGTCATGATCTGCGCCTGTCAGCTCTAAGGCTGCAAACATAGTGCGCGCTGAGACGAAGATGAAAATGAAGTCAAAGTTGAAGACGAATTGCTTGCGATGCTAGTAAGCTAATAGGTTGCATAGTGCAAGACGAATTTGTTGCGATTTTGTGATGTTAGTCGCAATGAATTTCTTATCAGATGATGACCTGCTGTTAGAGCAAAGGTTATTTTTTAAATTAAAACGGAACAAAAAAGTGAACGGAAGAATTCACCTAATTAATTTGGAAAGAAAAGCATTCGGCGAATTTCATCATTTATTTAATGAGCTGCGATAAGATGAAAAAAATTTGTGAAGTATACCAGAATGAAAGTCAGCATTTGATTACATTCTGCTAAAAAGAGAAACGCCTATTATTAAAAATTTTACAAATTTTAATAAAGAATAACGTAAAATATCAAGCGATTCGTCTTCAAAAACAGTACTGCACAGTACTGTTTGAAGCTGATTGCTTGCGTTTCGTCTTCATCTTCGTCTTCGTCTCAGCGCGCACTATGTTTGCGGGCGAGCGAATTCATATGAATTGTTCTGCACTGTTTTTCGTCTTCAGCTTCGTCTTCATCTTCATCTTCGTCTCAGCGCGCACTATGTTTGCAGCCTAATAGGAGGTCACCCTTGGCTGTTCTTCTGGTCGAGGAGACCTTCTCGACAATCTTCTTCATCCTGTCATCCTGGGAACGGGTTACCAGGCACAGAATCTCTCCGCCTGAGGATGGGGTCAGGATCAGCGCATCCCTTTTTCTCCGTTGGCGATGGGAACGCCGCTTGCTCCACTCGGGGGCCGGTCGGGGGTTTTTCCCTGGCCTAGTGGGCTTGGGCCCGGCCGTCTGCCGTACCTTTTGCCCGCTCGCGCTCGTCACTACTACGTAGCTCGGCTTTAGGGGATTATCATGGGGCAGGGGGGACGTTTGGCAGCTCCTCTCAGACGAGGTGACCTTCAAAGGAGCCGTAGATCAAGTAGCCGCCCATTATGGGACAGACACTACGTGGAGGGACGAGATGGGACAAGCGTGTGCACTTGCGGGGTCCCTCGATGGTCGGGAGTTTCCCCTCGACTAGACAGGTGGGAGTTTTACCTCTCCTGCTCGGTCGCCAGAGCGCCGTTTTATGGAGTACCGCGTCGCGGTAAGTGGTTTACCAGCAATTTATCCCCATGAGAGCGATGTCCTAACCGAATTCATCCTCCTTATGCCAAGGAACAGGAGCAGCAGCCCAAAAAGGTATGCTACTCCTGCGCTTGAAGATCGCATGTGCGTGTCGTCCCATTTAGCTTCTGTCAGCAGTGGGAGCTTGACACGGCCACCTACCGGTCGAATACATACGGCCACCAATAGAAGCTAGGGAGCTGCCAGATCGGTGGGAATACGAGCTTTAACCAGCACTGGCACACAGCTGATCAGCTGACGTGAGTGGTATTTGATGCGGGGGCAGCCACGTTTAAACCGCTAGAGAAATCATCCCGAGCAGAGGCAACAACATGGATGAAGGTATCTAGAGGAATTTCCCCCACCACTCTCTCCACCGGCGCGAAAACCTTTGATCGGAGTCACCGGGTCTTCCGAGAGCCACAGGGGCAAGCCGCTGCAGGTAAGCACACTCGGCAGCCTCCACAAGCCGGCAAACGCCCGGAGTCGCGCGGGGCCTTGCCACAATCCACTCGCGACGCGAAATTCCCGGGCTTTTTCTCCGTTCCAGATCTTTCTGGTTTCATCCCTATATCACATCCCTATAACACACACAATATTGTGTTTGTGTATCAATGTGAACTTTTGCATTCTCAACACGCCTCCTCAAAAGTTACACTGATAAAAATAAATAAAAGTTTTCATGAATGAGGAAAGGTGGGTAGGTAGGTTAAAGTGGTGAGGCCTCCCTGGCCGCCTCCAATTAGAGCTGAGCTCCGTTTCGACCCACGCCCTCGTTGTCAGCGTCCTCCTCAGTACCAGCCTGTGTCATTCAGGTAAGCTAGGATGGCAGCTACTGGCTGCCTTCCAATGCCCCCTAGTGACTCGAGTTAGTGTGCTCCGAAGTGTTGGGCTCTTTATTTATTGAGTGCCGGGCAGTGACACAGCAGATGCATTGGTGTCTCCTGCTCGCTTGGCTCCTTGCAGCTTCTACATTGTGGGTTGTAGAGTAGACCCATCTTACAGGCTTGCGTGCCTATTGGCCAGTGGCCGGTGATAGTTCCGTTACCCTTCTGATGCCTTTTTAGCTCTTGGAGATCAGTTCTGCGGTTCGTTTCCTATTAAAATTTGGCCAGCATAGTTTCGATCTTCTGTGCTCTGCCTTAGTCGACCATTCCTTGCTGGCTATTTGTTTGAAATGGTCATGAATTTCTGTCTTGACCGAGTTCAGTGAGATCAGGATATCTGTTGTTACTAAGTGTTCTTCTGGCCTTATTCTGGCCAGCTCGTCGGCTTTCTCGTTTTCGTCTATGTCATTGTGTCCGGGTACCCAGGCTATTTGTACCCTGTTGTCTTCTGCCAGTCTGTTTAGTGCCCCTTTACATTCGGCGTTTTTTATAAGTTTTTTTTAGAATATTTGTGAAACCCTCGACTTCCTTATCTATTCTATCCGGGGTAGATCGAGTCTTGATTCTTCTATCTTTTACTTTTGACTGCACAATCTTTCCGTATTTGTCCCAGTCGGTGTTACGAGGGTTTCGCATCGGCGCCGTTTTGCATATCGGCATCACTATTTCGAAGAATATGTACCTGTGGTCTGAAAAAGAGTCTTGGGTAGAGACTCTCCATTTTCTTACCTTATAATCGCTATGCTCCATTTGGAGGGCTATATCTAAGACTTCTTCCAAGCCCTGAAATCCTTCCGAACTTTAAAAGATGAAGGTGGGCGTGTTTCCTTTGTTTCAAATAGTGACATCACGACATATAATACTATCGAAGAGGGACTCACTCCTTCCGTTTGTCTCCTTACTTCCCCACAGTGTGTGCCTTGCGTTTGCGTCGCACCCGAGGATGAGCGTCGTCTTAGTCTCCTCGGCCCACTGCATCACCCTAATGAAAGCTTCGGGTGGTGCTGGTTCGTCGTGGGCCATATATCCAGAGGCTATTAGTATGGCTGTCCCATCCGCCGGCTTGAATCTTGCCACTGCTATATCTAAGTTGCTGAGTTTGGGGTAGAGAAGAGCATTAAGGTTGTTTTTAATAATTATACCCGCCCTCATCCTACCTGTCGAGTTTGTGTATAATGTTGTATAGCCTTTCATGGCCGTGCCTTGTCCATGGCTCTTGTATGAGGCCGATGTCGATGTCCTTCTCCCGGAGAAGGACCCCCAGATTAACTAAAGCGTGGGAGCTGCTCTTCAGGTTTATCTGAACGACAGTCGGCATTAGATCGGGGTGATGTTGGGGGTGCTGTCGTCGATTGCCAAGTCCAACAGCTTGTTGGAGTCCTCGACTTCGTCTTCTGGAATATCGTGCGGTTCGTCTAGGAAGATCTTTACCCTGGGCTTTCTAATGCCATACCGGACTTTATTGTCTGCTGCCTTAAGCTGTTCTAGGCAGCGCTGGTTTATCAGGAACAGGTATGGCTGGCTGGACTTCATCTCCCGTTCCGCTTTGAGGATGGCCCAGTCCTCCATATCGACTCCCTTGTTCATCGCTCGCAGAGTCTTGAGCACCCTTTCATGGCTAGAGTAACCAAATGAGTAACCAAATGCGAGCTCTGGATCTCCTTGGGATGTCCTTGGCGGGGACCTACTTTATGCTTATCCCCTTCCATGCGTTGCCTAGGCTGGCAACGTAGTCCGCCAGGAAGTCCCACGAAAACTCATCGTCGCACCTGAATCCCCTGTGCCCTGTAACCATTTCCGAGGAGTCAAAGGAGGGTGACTGACCCGTTGGCTCGGACAGTATCTTGTCAGTTACCATCTCCGCCAACTGGGTCTCGACCTCCTCCCCTTTCTCCATCAGAAGGCGCCCATCGGCGTTGAGCACATCAACAAGTGCCATTGCGAGGCTGTCTCGGGCCACCTCGCTGAACTTTTTCGCCGGCTTGACAAAAGTAGTCGGTTTCGGTGTGCCCTTTGCGTCCTTGGCTCTCTTCAAAGCACTCTCGCTCACCTCTTGTGAGCTGTTGCGCTTCGCTTGGGGAGGCAAAAACGCTTCTGGGTGCTCCTTCTCATAGCGCTCGTATTCCTCGATCACTGCAAGGAACCTGGCTTTGTCTGCTATGTCGCGCGGGTCGGGTTTGCCCTCCTTTTCATTCCTCGCGATTTTGGCGAGGATGAAATGGGCCTTGCTTGCCTGCGCCTTTCGTTGCTGGTGGATCCACGGTTTTGTCTTCCCGTGTTCGCCCGTCGCTTTGGCTTGGCTGCGGCAACTTTACTTGATATTGGTTATGTCGCTTGAGGTGTGCTAGTCTTTGCACTTCCATCTGAATTGGACGGAGCCAAAGTCGCATTGGCCGTACCGTAGTACGTTTCCAGGAGGTACCACGCGGAGGACCTTCTCCTAGGAGAAGGTGGTGTCTATCAAACCGATATTCACCTGCGAGTCGACTTGGTGCTCCACTAGAGCCAAGGAATATTCATCAACAGTTGCCCTGCTGACTTTGCCTTGGATTGGCGCACCCTTACCACCATACTCCAACAAGTCATACCCACAATGGTGAAAGAATGGTGAGGTAGACTCCTTCGACAAATACAAGAGTCTCGTTCCGGACCAAATCATTCCAGCAATGCTGCAGACGACATAAGTATGCACGGTAAATGGTTACAAGCAATCTTCCAGGCATGCATTAAATCAGCGCATATATCACTTCCGCGGAAGAAAACAAAGGTGGTTCTGATATAAGAACCAGAAAGAAGAGGTCACATTCAAGCCATTCAACTAGATATAAACATAAAAGGAAGAATGGAGAAAAACCTTCCCGATGCGCAGCACGCGTACAGGAAAGAGATATCCACGGAAATTAATAGGAAAGGCACTGACCTTCAAAAACTACACGAAGTTCCCCTGCTTAGACTGGACTGGACTCCCTTAACAAGATAGGAGTGGAAGAATGCTTCCGAGCGTGAATCAGCGTAATGCTAACAAGCAGATGGTTAACAGCCGAACTGAGTGGCACTCATCACACAAGATTTGGGAAAAAGGAGGAGTTCTGTCTCCACTACAGTGGCTAATTAACATGGATGACATCATGAGTGCACTTAACAGCGAAGGAGATAAAGTGGTAGCATACGCAGACGACGTAGTCCTACTCAGCGAACTAATGAAAAGGGCGTTGATTAAAAGATTCAATTCATTCAATTCATGGACGAAAGTCTGAGAACTAGACATCAACCCAAGTAAAAAAGGGAATTTTGCTCTTCACAAAAAGAACAAAGAGCTATAACAGCAAACAAAGTTTCTGGGAGCATTACTAGATACAAAGCTATCATGGAAACGAAACAGAGTTGGAAGAACTACTTCACCGGGCACTGAAGGATCCTGGTCGATAAGGACTCTTGGATAATAAAGGACACAGACTATATGATGACCTAACTATGTTTCCTTAATAGATAAACGACATATACACTAGCCAGATGAAATATCGCTCTACACCGACGGTTCAAAGATGATCAACGGGGAAGGGGCCGGAATCTTCGCAAAAGCACAAAGTCAGCGAATGTATTTCAGGCGGAGATTCTCGCAATATTAAAAGCGGTAGAACTTTTAACAGACCGAGCCGTCCGGAATGGTATGGATGTACTCAAGGTATGGATATACTCAGATAGCCAAGCGGTTATAAAATCTCTAGCAACGGCAAGGACAACCTCTACACTCGTGGCCAGATATAAAGAGGCACTTAACAGACTTGGAGAAGACAAAAGGTTATAAATAGCTTGGGTTCCCGGACATAATGACATCGTCGGCAACGAAAAAGCCGATGAGATAACCAGGAAAGGGTCAGAAGACAACACAATTACAACAGACATTCAGGCTTTCCTTAACGGCAAGGAATGGTCGATGAGAATGTAGCACAGAAGGTCAAAACTTTGCTGGCCAGAATACGATAGGAAACGGACCGCAGAACTGCTCTCCAAGAAAAAAGGCCATCAGGATGGTAAAGGCAGCCATCATCGGCCACTGGCCAATACGCACGCACGCCCGCATGATAGGCTTACCCCACAACCCACACTGCAGAATCTGCAAGGAACCAAGAGAGCAGCAGATACCGGAGCACATACTGTGTCACTGCCCGGCACTTAACCAACAAAGAGCACGTCACCTCGGAGCTCACCAGCTCGGGTCACTTGGGGAAGTTGGAAGAGCGTCGGTGGTTGCCATCCTAGCCTACCTGAACGACACGGTCTGGTATTGAAGGGATGCGTGGACTACTGCCATAAGAGCGTGTGGACCAAAAAAAAAAAAATCAACTGCTTTAACAGTGCATGACCCCCTTTAAAACATTTTTATATGATTAAAGTAGATATATGATAATACGCAAACTTAAACGGGGAAAAGGTCCGACCAATAATGCTTTTCGCAAGGTTGCCCCAAAAGTTTTTTTGACAATAACTGATATTAACAATAAGGTTTTCGAACCAAACCCGAATAGCATCCAGTACGGATTTAGTTCACATCACGCATTGGTTCGATTATTTGACGGCAACATGGCACTAAGAGCACTTAAAAATGTGTCATTATAAGCATCAATTCTGAAATATATTTAAACTATTTTAATTTTCATTCATGCGAATTTAACACTGATGTAATTATGTTTAAAAAACGTTGTTAGAAAAAACTAGACTATACACACAATTCGTCAATTTGTAGAACAAAAATTATTCCTGTTTTATAACATATCGTGATTCACTTTTGGCTATGAGCTAAATATACTATTTCAGAATTTCAAATTTAATTTCATAAAAATCGGATGACGATATCATCATCATCGCCAGTTTTCAACATATCTTCATCTACTCTGAGATATGAGCATTCTGTATTACTTTCGAAATTCTTGTTTAATTTCATAAAAGTCGAACGAATATATGATATAGCTGCAATAGAAAAGATATTTAAATGTGGAGGAAAATTACATTTTACTTAACATAAAAAAAAATAATACAACATTTTAAAAGCCACGGTAGGTAGTTAATAAACGAAATAGTGATGGTATGGGCTGAAGTTTGGTATGTTGTAAATCTCCATTAAAATTTATACAAACCAAATTAGTTTATGTTACCAGCGAGCTATATCAGTTAGTGAGAAAAGACTCGAGGTCAAGTCGGCTTTGAATCAAAACAAAACAAAGGCCCGACTTTTGCCAAAAACAACAAAAATAACCTGCAAATTGCAAGCAGCAGATGTGGCTACGATCGTTTCATTGGCGCTACCCAAATCATCAGACCACTTGCTGACTATCTCCAATTTTCCTGGTGCCCTACATCTCGACTATACCTCGATGGGAATAATAAGCGTCGATGCAAGGGCAAAGGAGTCCCCGAAAATCGGCAACAGGTTTTTTTGATAGACTGCCAAAGGACACGGTCTGGAGAATGTTCTTGTTTAATACAAACTCGAACAAATTCGGAAATCCATCCCAAGTTGTTGAAAACAGTGCTAATCATATTCGCAAGATACATTTTCTCGGATGAGTTGATTTTTCAGAAAGAAAACGCACCGATGCACACAGCAATAAGAAAAAAATGCAGCTTTTTTGCAACGACCAGTGCTCAGCCGGGGAGTACAATGGGGAATACATACCAATATACTTTATATAAATGGCGTCATTTTGACACGGTAAATGCCCTTAAATGGACTTTAACCCTTAAAATCTTCAAAACTTGGTAACCTTAATGCACAACCGGTAAATAAATTTTGTACTAAGCAAAGGATAACATATTAATTATTAAAAATAAAACAAATAATATGTATAAAAACCGTCTTGATAGTATTTTTAATTTTCTTTACATACGCACATATATCTTTTTTCTATGTAGTGAAATTTAATTTTTTTTTTGTTACCATTTAAGTTTAGAGATATAATATTGTACTACTTATATTAAATTGTTCTTAGGGGAAATAATTAAATTAAATTAAAAACATCCTTTGCGTTCTTGGTAGTAATTTTTTATATTATTATCAGTACACATATATATTTGTATGAGTGAGCTTCAAAACTGAGAGACTTGTTTGCTTGGAAAAGGACAATCGGGTATACTTACATGGACCCGGAATATACATACCTACTTAATAGGGTCGGAAATGCCTCCTTCACTGCGTTGCAAACTTCTCACTAAAATTAAATTACCCTACAAGGTTATAAGGCAGAAAAGCAAGTCCCAACAATTCTTTTTGCCCCACCATTTCGTACACAAGCAGGATAGCACGAGCACGAAGCTTCGTGATTGACGGATCTGCTATAACGACTTCTGGTAGCTTTCATAACGACTTACTTCTCGAAGGGCCAAAAAAAAATATTCAATACACTGCTTCACTTTCGATTTTTTTTAAAATAGAATTGTGTTGAGATATCCGCAAGATGTACCGTTGCGTGCGTGTTTCGAGCCCGGATGACTTCTTGCAGTGTAATCTTTGGCGAGAGAGCTCAACGGATGAGTTGAGTGTTTTCAAACTGAACACGGTGACTTATGGAACCAAGCCAGCTGCCTTCTTGGCTATAGGAGCCATGCATCAACTCACTTATGATGAAGAGGAATCATTTCCAATTGGAGCAAAAATTGTTCGAAGAGATTTCTTTGTGGACGATTTAATCTCTGGTAGGGCTCAGTTGAGGAGGTGAGAGAAACTCGTCGTCAGGTGAAAGAACTATTGTCGCGAGTCCACTTTCCTATCCGCAAAAGGTGTTCGAATGAATCAACTGCCCTGGAAGGAGAATCTCCCTGTCGCAGAGTGGTTATTCAAATTTCACGATGGATCTGATATCGCCAAAGCATTGGAATGAGTCTGAAATCCATCTTATGATCAGCATCTATTTCAATTTTTTCAAATACCGAAAAATCATCGACCCACCAAGCGCAGTGCATTGTCAACAATAGCCAAGTTCTATAATCCGCTAGGTTTGATTACTCCAATCATCACCAAATATAAAATCTTTGTGCAATCCCTATGGAGTGCTAAGGTGGATTGGGATGACGCATTGCCAGAGCCCATTCCTTCGCCCTGGGGGGAGTTGACTTCCCAGTTATCAGTCGTCCAGAACTTAAAATTTCCGCGATTGATACTGCAACCCTAGGCTTCAGTTGAGTTGCACGGATTCTGCGACGCTAGCATATCGGCTTATGGAGCGTGCTTATACTTGCGATTCGGAGACCAATGGAGACTCAAAGGTCCATCTGCTTTGTGCCAAGTCAAGGGTAGCCCCCTTGAAGGCCTTAACAATTCCACGATTAAAAATTTCAGCAGTTCTTTTATTGGCTGAGCTTATTACAAGCGTCAACAAAAAGTATAGATTTCGAATGCGCCTTTTATTGCTGGTCAGACTCGTCTATTGTGTTGGCGTGGATTTGGCAGCCTCCAAAGGAAGTTTAACATTTTTGTATCAAACAGAATTGGGAAAATTCAGGAGATGACGAAAGATATGACTTGGCATCATGTTCCGACAAACTTAAATCCGGCAGATGTCGTGTCGCGAGGATGTACACCGATGGAATTGCTGAAGCATTCCCTTTGGTCTTAAGGACCTCAATTCCTGCTAGAAAACTCGTCAAATTGGCCCTCCCTGCTGCATGTAGTGAAGGACATTCCAGAGCATTGTTCCGCAGCTTTTATTGAAACCGTTTGCATTGACATTTTATCGAGCTGCAAGTTTCTCAACTCTTTCGCTAAGTTGCAGCGCGTATTCGCATACGTTCATCGGTTCATTTTCAATTGCAATTGCCGCTCGCTTAAAAGGTCGTCTTTCGGTTGAGCAGATCAACTTGGGAACCTTTCTTCAGCTCAGAAGCATCCAGCAAGTTCACTTGGCCAAGGAGGGTGACTGACCCGTTGGCTCGAACAGTATCTTGCCAGTTATCATCTACGCCAACTGAGTCTCGACCTCCTCCCATTTCTCCATCAGAAGGCGCCCATCGTCATTGAGCCCGCCTACAAGTGCCATTGCAAGACTGTCTCTGGCCACCTCGGCTTGACGAATGTGGTCGGTCTCGGGGCACCTTTTGCTTCCTTGGCTTTCTTCGGAGCACTCTCGCTCACCTCTTGTGAGCAGTTGCGCTTCGCTTGGGGAGGCAAAAACGCTTCTGGGTGCTCCTTCTCATAGCACTCGTATTCCTCGATCACTGCAAGGAACCTGCTTTGTCTGCTATGTCGCGCGGGTCAGCTTTGACCTCCTTTTCATCCGTCGCGATTTTGGCGATTTTGTATTCATGATTCATAAACGCCCGCGTTGCTCGGCAGGGCCAGCGCGGCGGACCCGAGGGGTTTGGGGCATTGAAGGAAGGTCAACTGTGGCTTCTCCCCTAAGCCACGGCAAGGCTCGTTCCGACCCAGGGTTGCCCGGCCCTGGGAAGGCTCCGTTCGAGCACAGCTGGTTAAACCCCTCAGGGCCGAACCTTATAGTCAGTGGGCACGGTTCGCTTTACACGCCTGACTTGAGGGGAGGCAGTTTTAAGACTTGCCCATGTCTCGGTAAGGATAAGGAGTCAAAGGATTATTGGGTGAGGGATTCACTGTAGGTGCCGCTCGCATTGGCCGTACTGTAGTACGTTTCCAGGAGGTACCACGCCGAGGACCTTATCCGAGGAGAAGGTGGTGTCTATCAAACCGATATTCACCTGCGAGTCGACTTGGTGTTCCATTAGAGCCAAGGAATATTTATCAACAGTTGCCCTGCTGACTTTGCCTTGGATTGGCGCACCCTTACCAGCCGAATGGGGAAAAACAAAAATTAATTTTCAGAGCGTATGCTTATTTAAGTAATTATTAATTTTTTTTTTTTTTTTTTCAAAAACTTTATAATGTATGCGGATCGACTGAGACAAATTTGATCATCCTTCCTATCAATTTTTATACCAATAAAATATCGAATATCATTCAAGTCTGTCATTTGGCACTTATTTAAAAGATAACTTTTAGATTTAGACATTCTTTTCGAATCACTGGTGGCAATTACTACATCGTCAACATATATGAGTATATATGTGGGAATGGGTCTGGCATCTTCGTTCTACCTAACCCACCACATGCCACAAGAAAGGAACGCGTGAGGTGAAAATCGAAGAGTTCACAACGAGAGACGACGACGAAGAGACGTGCGAACTTACGACGACAAAACAAAGATAAAACGACGGTTAATAAATAACTAAGACGCGATTAAAACTATTATAAACTATTCCAAAATACGTGTAAACGATTCACTTTATACTAAACTAAACTATCTACTATAATATATCATTAAATACTATAATAAAACTTAAAAACTAGTGGGACTTCTTATTTTAAAAGGAAACCAATCCCACAAATATGGGGGCTCAACCTACGTGATAAAGTGAAGTTAAAAAGCGATGAAAAACTAATTTAAAATGACGAAAAAATTAAAATAAAGAGTTCAAAAACTGTGAAATTAAAAACGACGAGGACGCTACACAGACAACGGTGATCTACACGCATACATTTAGAACGACGCATAAGTGTGTGTAAACGACGGGTAGAGAGACGTTGAATAGTACGACAAACATTTGTGTGAGAACGACGTGCAACGACGTGTTGAAAATATACAAACTGGCTGATTTCGATTCGGTGCTGCAGGCATTGAACACGGAGAAGAAAAAGAACGTGGACCTTCTGCACATGTTTGTGTATAAAAATAATGGTAATCGGAATAACCGAAATTGAATGCGTAACTTCGAGGGATTCGACTTTACGGAAGACGATGACCTTTTTGCTCAAAAAGTTACATATGTGGCTGGAAACTTGTCCAACAACGATCTTGCTGTAATTTGCAACATATTGGGACTGCAACATAACAAAGGCGACCTTATGCTTCATATTTTCCGGAATTTGCAGTGTGGAAATTTGCTAACGGATATCGGTGAAGAAGAAGAAGAAGAAGAAGAAGAAGAAGACGACGAGGATGAGGACGAAAACGAAATCGAAGAGAGTGGTATACCAAACCGTCTGAGAAGTAGAGCAAAAGAGAGAGAGAGAGAGAGAGAGAGCTGAGAGCAAGGCAATGAGTTCAAACGGCGAAGATGAGGAATTTCGCTCCGAACGAAGCAACACACAGCAGCAAAACAAGAAGAAGAATGACAATGTCAATGTCAAGGCTTTCACAGTCGCGGCCGACAATAACGATGTGAGCTCAGTGCATAGTTTTGGCATGGGTTCGCCGCGGTTTTCCGTGAACTTTCGGGATGTTGAGGACTAAATTAGACCATTTAGACGACACGCTGGCAGTGGAGGTGTTGGTGCATGATTTTGAGGACATGACTTCGATCATGTATTGGGATGACCTACAAAAATTTATCTTCCCAAAACGGTCTCTGAAAGGGCTTGCTAAAATGTTTATACAGTCGAATCCCGATAATTCGTACCCCGGTAAATCGAAAATCTTGATAATTCGTTAAAAATTCTGTCATCTTGAAAAAAACTTGTTAATTCGTAAAAATTCCATACATTTTGGTCCCCTCGTTAATTCGTAGTATTTGGCGCAACGCAAAGAATATTGAACCACTTATAAAGCGTAATTTGGTTTCGTAACTTCTTCTAAATCGTAATGCGATGCGAAATTTTTTGTAGTTAAAACACCGTTAGATTTTGCAGACAGCTATGCCGTCTTTATGTCGCTATACATTATGAATTTTGTGTTTCTCTTTCTGTTTTCGTTTAGTTTGCTGATTTTTTTCGATGAGTAACATCGTTCTGTGAAAATGTCACAAAAACGTACGCATAAGACGTTATCAATAGTGTCTTCGACAACCTAATAGGTTTAGAAAATGCAATGGAAAAAATAAAAGAAAAAAACACCAAGCAATCAAAAATTACCAATTATTTTAAAGCTTGAATTATTGTTTTTTATAATTTATTGTTTCTGCTTAATTGTTTAATTTTTTGTTATTATAATTTTATATTATTGTTTAATTTTCCTTTAATTTGAAAAACGTACAAATGAATGTACATACTTATAATGTTTGTTTAATTTTAATAAAGTAAAATACATATGTAAAAATGATGTGAAATGTAAAAACCCCGTTTATTCGACTTTTTCATTATTGAGCCCCGTTAAATAGAAATCTCGATAAATCGAATTCCCGTCTAATTCGTAAAAAAAGTGATCCCCTTGCCATTTCGAATTATCGGGACTCGACTGTATTGGGTGAGCGTGGTATACGAAGCTTGCAAATGTTAAAAAATGCCCTGATCAACGAATTTAAATCGGAAGTGAACGGCGCTCAAATACATAAAATGTTGTCCGAACGGAAAATAAAGGACAGTGAGAGCGTGCAAGAATATCTTCTCAAAATGAAAGAGATTCCTTCGCGTGGCAGTGTAGACAATAGTGCACTTATGCAGTACGTGATCGACGGCATAAATGATTTAAGTGTCAATAAATCAATACTGTACAATGCCAAGGACATGATAGAGTTTAAAGACAAACTGAAGTGTTTCAAGAAATTCGTGAGAAATCAGGAAAATCGAAATATCAGGAGGAAAAGCAGAAATACTTAAGTACTAAAGACAGTGGTGGCCATAAAGAAGTAGCCGTTCCGAAGAAAGTGAATTGCTTTCACTGTGGTGCTTTGGGACACACAGCCGCTCAGTATTCTAATCGAAGCAACGGTCGAAACGGCCATATTTCGAAAGACTGCACTGTTAATAGAATCGAACCCGCAGCAAATTCGAGCAATACGCGAAAAGTGTCCGAGGAGAAATTATCGATGTGCAAGGAGATTTCAATAAAGCAAAAGATGCATACGGCCCTTGTCGACACCGACAGCAAATACAACATTATAAGTGAGACAACGTATAGAAGTTTGAATAAGCCAAAGCTGAATGCGGTAAACATTGTTCTTGTTGGTTTCGGAAACCAAAACCGAGTAAAGCCATTCGGTTCACTTAAAGAAAAGTTCGAAGTTGACGGGCAAGTGTTTCAAGAAAATTTTCTGGTGGTTTCATCTGTTTTTTGGACGTTGAAGTTGTTTTGGGTGCAGAATTTTGTAACAATGCAGAAATTCAAATAAATCGCGACGGAATAAAAATAAAGCATCCAAACAATCACGACTCCAATGTGAAAATAAGTGCGCTAATGAAAATCAACGTAGAAAATGAAGGAAGTGTGAGCATTAACATTGACGAGAGTGCGAGTTTCCAAGCAAAACGCGATGTTTGGAGGGGGGCGGCTTTAACCTAAGGGTGCACTCGATAATAAAAACACGTAGGACTTGTTCGGGGTTTTGCGCGACGTGCGTCTTGGGTGTTTATTGGACAAAGTAGAAATTGGTACTGATTACAAATAGACTTAAAAATATCATCGGGGAGCGGATTGGAAGCTCATCGGAGAGAGAGGGAGAGAGAACAAACGGGACATTGTGAGGCTGCAAGCGGAGTTCTCCCCCCCCTTGCGAGGATACGCAGCAAAAATCTCAGTAGGTCTTAGCTCTGGAAAGCGTAGGATAACGCTGAGCTCTCGTGGATATGGAGAAGAGTGTGGTGATCCTGTCCACACTTCTGGCATCGGTCGTCACTGCGGCACGATCCTTGGGAATGGTGCTGGGCCAGACAATTGACGCAGTGTTTCTTTTCGATGGCTGCCTGGAGCCGTTTCTCAGCGCTAAGCCTAAGAAAACGGTGGCACTTCCGAAGAGGATGGTTTCCTGGGCAGACTCGGCATGGGTAGGATAAAATACCTCGGGAACGTCTGCTTTTGCCGTCGTCATATGGAACCCAATAATTGGAGGAATTGGGCTCAGTTGTCACTCGCGTGGAGAACGAGGAAATCCTTTGGATAGGTGGAGAACTTTGCGTTGTGGCATCAAAAGGAATCGGAACACTGGAGGAAGAGTTGCTTGGATGCAACAAAGTGTGATGCCGACCGTAGCAAGTGGAACAGCTGTGGGCGCTTGTGCAATTAAGGAGTGGATGACCGCTTGCAAAGCAATTTAAGCACAACCTTTTTTTTTGATATACGCGATACGATTTTCTATCGTCATCTGGAGGAAGCGTGGACATATACGCACTGGATGATTCTCTGCTGAACACAAATCACATCTTCTGGACATGGGAACAATCCGCGTACTAAAGGATTTTAGTACTCGCGGTGCCACGATGGATTTTTCGGGTTTGGACGGACTGAGGCGTAACGTAGGAGGCTGAATAGAATCGATATTCTCTAGAGTTCTATGGCGCTC
>VNJS01009457.1:0-58554 GCA_008042575.1 Drosophila watanabei | reverse complement strand
CGATGGGAACACAGGCCGTGATGGCCTATTTGCGTACTCGCATTCCCACATAAATCAGACAATTATAGTATTGCCATAATTCAATTCAGCACAAATGCAAAACAAATTTTTAAGTATTGACAAATAAACGAAGGCCACAGGCTTTGTACTTTTCAACGAAATGCGATTGGTATTATTTTATTTTGAATATTAAAGAACAAATAGAGAAGAAAGAGCATAGACCGTGGGAAATCGCATACTCAGAAAAGCTTTTAAAATTTAGCTTGAAATTTTTATCAAATTTTTCGGTAGTTCACACCGATTTTTAAGGAGAGCTCATATCGGCGCCGTTTCAGCGATTCTTTTATTATTAAATATATAATGTATAACTAGTTGGCAGTGAAATAATTGTATAAGCAGAACTCATATGTATTCAGCTTTGCCTACAGTCAAAGTTTTTGTAGGCTGGCGCAATGTCGAGAATTTCGAAAGCATCGTTGTTTGAGGCTAAAGATGAACCACCCAAGCCACTGGCTCCTGCCGTAAAGAAAGCTAGTTAGTAAGTAGTTGAGTTTTATCTTATGGACTTTTCTAATCTCCTGGAGTTGTGCAGTCGCGAGAGATCCTACGATGATGATGCCTTTATCAAACTCTTCGACCGCCGCGGAGCTCGGGACATTATAATTCTGGATAACCATGGCACGCCTTTGCGATCGACCACCAGCCATAGGCGTGCCGTATTTCTTGTCGGCAATCTGAAGCCGCTTTTGTTTATGGCCCGGAATGTGGTCAGGGATCTGGATCCCTCAAACGACATAACCTTCATGCGCATTCGCTCCAATATGGGCGAGACACACATGACCCTGGGATCCGACTTCATTTTGATAGTCTTGCAAAGGTTCAGAAAGATAAAGCCAGAAGGAAATTAATTGAGATGTATGTAGCTTTATATTGTTCCACTAAACATTAAATTGCAGCAATTATGGCAAATGAATCGTGGTCGAAATTGATTTTGCAGGCTAATTGGTAACGGGGGAAAGTCCTGACCAAATCCTGTCTGTATTTGCAGCATTCACAAAGCCGAAAAATGCATTGAAGCGCCAATTAGCGGCACATACGGTTATTCATTTCGCTTGACAGTCGATTTTCGGGAAACGGCGAAGCCCTCAATTGAGTTCGCGCAGCTCTCATTAATCTTCGCTGGTCTTTTGAATGTGTCCTGGTCCTTGCAGCTCCAGTGAAACCCAATAACCTCCTGACTATAGCTCTGGCAAAAAATGCAAAAATTAAGAGCAACATCCAGAGATCCTGGCAAAAAGTTAAACAATAATAGCAATTAAATTTTGCACATCTTTGTACGTGCCTTTTGTTGCTGGTTTTGTTAGCAATTTCGTTGTTTAATGTTGTCAGTATTAATTTCGAGTTTTTTAAGCTAAAAAAAAATCGAATAAAACGAGGCTTAGCTTACATTTTAATACTTTTTCCATATAAAAAGGATAGTTAAATACTTGTGTGATAGAAAAAGGAAAAATCAACAAAGTAAGCAAATAATAAAAGGCAAATGTATACGCAGAGCTTTTGATGTTATTACATTGTAAAGCCATTGTTTAAACTATATTAATTACATCCCCACAAACACTTTTGTTTAAACTTTTGGCAAATAGCATTTTAAAATAATTAAAGGCAATCTTTTCAGAAAGATAAATTTGTTGATTTATCCCCTTCAAATATTAGTTTTTACAAAAACATGAGTTGTAATTTGTACAATAAAAATAATAAAACAAGACTTATTTTCTTTTTATAATCAAAGAAATTAAATTTATTAAAAAGAGATTATTATTATCCATCGACAAGTTGTTAATGGCGGCCTAATTATCCGGGGGACCCCAACCTTTGTCGGCAACTGATTATCCATATTGTTATACCCCCGATAAGTGTTTGTAAATGGCAAGGACATTTTCCCACGGGGCTGGAAATGGCAAAGGCACACAATGACTTTATGTTTGTTTTACGGCCCATTGTGCGGTGAATTTTTCGGCATTGTTTTAGTTTCAAATTGCGAGTATTTATTCAACCTGTTGTAGGGACATGCGCGGGGACAACGGCATTTGTCCTGGGGCCCCATGTTTGTATATGTTTTGCCGCCATTTAAGCTCCCAGGATACCTATGCGCCATTGTGTTGGTGTTTGTGTTATTTTTTTTTTGCTCTGTTTTGGTGTTACATTATTCAATGCGGTGCAAATATTTATGGTTTGTCTCTCGCTGAATGCTAAATCCCTTAAACGCAAACGCGTGCATCTGCAAAAAAGCAAACACTAAATAAAGTTGGCTTTGGCGAATGGGTTTTGTATGAATTGCGGCGGGGAGAGAGAGCTACGCGATCGGATTAAGCCCGTTCGAACCCCATCCATCATATTTTTGAAAAGGAGTGCAAGGAGCAAATTGCGAAATCCCTCAACGTGATTAAGTGACCGAGCGGGTGCACCGAGCGCGACACATGTTGACATTTAATTTATTCGATTCGATTCGATTCTGAGCGATTCGATTGGGTTCGATCGGAGCTGAGTGCAGCATACGGTAGCAGTGCGTTGACTTTCAATGAATATTCGAGAGTTATTAATAATGTAAGAGCGGGGAATTCACATTGCAGCCACTCCAGTGAAGGATGAGCGACTGCCGTTTTAATTACCGACTTCATTTAAAGAGCAACGAGTTCGTATTCGTTCCTTAAATTATGAAAAATACCCAATACATCGGCATTCGAGAATCCTCAATTTGGCCCGGAGGCTTCAGATTCCAATATTGCGTCGTCTGGCGGGCGATGAAACGTAAAATTGCGTACAAGCGAATATAATTCCGTCTGTTACGGGAAAGCTTAAGGGCTATTTGGCCAGACGACGCCGATGCCACTTCAACATTATCAAAATGGCTGCTGGGCAATGCAAAAACCTCCATTTTCAAGCCGACTCTCTCATCAGAAGGGGCGAGGGGTTATTCCCCTGGAAAATTGACCAAAAACCAAACGCTCATTACGCGGCGCTCAAAGCATAACAACGTGCATACAACTACCGATGTTCATCTGTCTGTCGGGCCAAAGCCGATTACAAACTGTATTTACTGCGTTTATTTATGGTGTGGGCGGAAAGTCAAACCTTTGTAATGACGGCATATAATTTAAAAAATAAATATGTGGTATGTCAATCGTATTAGCACTCCCCATTGAGGGCTTTAATTGTATTCTGCGGTATAGGACATGCATTTATTTTGTATTTGTAAGACGAAACTCCGCAATATTTCTGGATATCAGTTAGCCTCGAGGATAATATTAAAAGCAAAATTGTGTTTCGAAATAATTTGAGCACCAATTTACTAATTTTTAAGGTTTTGTAGAGTTTTAATTAGTGTTCCTTTCTTAACTTATAAAAGTAATCCCATAATCCTGTTTTTAAATATATACACATTTGATTTCTTAGCCAAAGTTTTCAAGTTTTCGGAAAATTTCCATTAAATAAATTGTCTGATGAGAAAACCTCCTAGTTGAGCCTGTTCTTTTCCCTTTTCAGACCAAGTCCTGACCCTTATTTCGTGTTCTTTTCGGCCAACACACATTCACATGAGTAATGGTCTTCCCCTTTGCCGCATTTTGCGGACATTCATCATGCCAGCCAATCCCGACATGTGTTGCCCTTAATTAGTTCCATTTAAGCCCTTTTTGGGGCGATGTTGCAGGAGATTAAAAATTATCCGGAGTGCGAAAACCGGGGTGGTGGTAAGACAGGAAGGGGCATTTATGGAAGCGCTCTCGTCCCTCGTCACTTGGTTTTTTGACATTCAATAAAATATATAGGTGCACATCGGACACTGATTGGGTTACTTGTTCAACTGGTCAGTGGAAATCAAATCAGTCATGGTGCAACAGAACTATAGAGCCAAATGCAATATTAATTGAATGCATAAATTTAAGATTCCAGCGCTGATAGCAATTAAAAAATATATATTTATATTGACAGCCTGAAAATTATTACGCAGAATGTCGGCTGGAATAAAACTATTTCCATTGTTTGCTGCGGCGAAAGTGTGTGGGGAAGCGGCATTGTTTGCCCAAACAAAAGCCCCCACTGGCTTAAAGGCATTTTTCATTTTAATTACTTTCCAATTAAGCCGCAGTTAAACAAGGTCCTTGAGCCTCCTTCAGCAACTTAAGGCCCCGGCAATTAAGAGGATATCACCAATCAAATCCAGCGACACCATTAGGACCCAAAGAGAGAAAGAGATCTGAAGTGGGGAGCATGCAATCTGGCGATTTAATTAATGAAAACACATATCGGATATGTCGGGAGTTAATAACATAAGGCCGTGGCAAAGGGGCATATGACTTCCGATTCACTGGCATTAATTAACTTCAACTTTCGGTTGTCGGCGCAATAATCTCCCTCCTCTCGCACAAAGTCCCTGGCAAAAGCAGAATATACTTCGAAAAAAGCGCCGAGGGCTTTCCTTTAATTACAGTGCAGTACAGTGCAGTGGCTTAAAGAGAAACATTACTGACACCGCCGTCGAAATAAGGCCTTTCCACCTGCATTTCCCCGCCCACTCCACTCCCCACTCGCCGCCAAAGGCTCGGAAAAGTAAACCAGCACAGGAAACTCTGCTTATTTCGTACTTGAAAACTAACATGAGCCTGGGAAAGCCAGTACACCCCGCAGCCAAAGATAACTTTGTGCAATGTGTTTGTCGTTGTGGTTGACGCTTTTCCAAGCCAAGCCTAGTTGCCATCCTTCAAGTCCAACATGGCGGCGGAAATTTTGGAATAATTATATCAGGGAAATCATCTCTGAGTGCATTTTTGCCAAGGAAAAGTTGCTTACTAAGAAAGTAAACTTTATTTTAAAGAAATATAAATAGGAAAGATTTAATAAAAACATTATAAACTGCTTATAGTAAAGTTATAATTATAATGTAAGAATTTTCTTAATGTTCCAGCATTTTAAAGTCCTTAAAACTGCCTAAAGATACCTGTATAAAAGCAGCTAAAACTGAAGGATATTGTCAACCGGCACTTGGCTGCTTACCACCTTGCCAAGGATATGGCACGTTTGTAGTCCTGCCTGATGCCTTCAAATGTAGCTGCTAATTTCTTTAGACGTTCGCACATGCATTGCAATTTCTTGGGGAAGTTGGGGAACAGGAATGGGAATGGAGCCAGTTTTGGGTAGGCAAACGGAGGCCACCGACTGCTCCTTTCATTTTTGCGGGCAAATACTTCATAACAAGTTTGATGCAACTTTTAAAACATTTACGCCATTTTCACGTGTACGTGACCACGCATGGCAAACGCTCAAGTTGTACCCGGCATACACAAAAAACACACGAAAACACACACTCTGTGTGTGTGGGAATGTTCTTAGGGGATTCACTTTATGGCTGCGGGGAGCTCTTTAATTGCAGCCAAGCGGGTGATTATTTTGGCAAGTTTTTTAGCCTTTTTAGCCCTTTTACGGCAATGCCAACAGAGTTTGCTTTCCTCTCTCTCTCTCTTTCGAGCGAATAAAAATCACAAATGCCTTGCACGTATTTATTAAATTCCGTTTGCACCGTTTTGTGTTGGAAACTTTCGCATCCGCCCCGGAGTACGTGAATGTGTTCATTGGGGCTTTGTGCTGGATCCGGGGACTCCCCTTTGTTTGGACGGGCGCGGAAAACATTTTTGCATGCCAATCAAATCTGTATCCCCATCTCATCTCTTTGCCAGTTAAATATTTTAATGCTCTCATTATTAACTTCGTCGGTGAATCAATAATTTAATATGCTACTGATTTATGCATGCATCGCATTATTCCCTCGAATACGTCAGTTTCGGGGCACGTAGCTCTATTATGTTGGAGGTAAAACGAGTTAATTTCGTTGCGTGGTAACGCGGCCCAAAAAGGAAATATTCAGCATCAAATTTTCATTTGCATATTGAGCGTTTGGGAAATAATAAAATTTGCAATTAACAGATTGCTGGCCTAAAAGGATATTAATCAGTAAAGCAGGACTCTTTTAAAACCTAAAAGACTACCTACTGAATTATTGATATGAATTTATTAAATGGTAAATTTTTAAGTTAAGTAGCTATAAATGAATGTAATTTGTAGCATTAAAAGCCCTTCAAATCCCTTATTGTTTTTATTTAATTTTTAATAATATATTATATTTTAATAAATGCAAATTGTGGATCATGACACATCAATCTCTGTCTCTTTAAATACTTACAAATTATTCATGTTTTACAGACTCATATCAGCGTCATAAGTCTGAATGTGGCAACATCTTGAGTGGAGTCTAACAAATCACTTATTATTTAAAAGTAAACACGCAGCCTGACATGGCAGAGTGACATTCGCCAAGTGTTTGCATTTATGAAACTCATTTCGTAATTCATTTGCCTTTTGCTAATGCCGATTCCAGCACGTATACGTCACGTTGACGATGATGGCGGATGAGAGATGAGAGATCTCAACTTTGCTACAGTGACAGATGCATGGGATTAATTAACGCATCGCCAGGTGTGCTTAGTGCCGTGTGCCATGCTTTGCTGGCTCCATCAATAAGAAATTAGTCAAGCGGAAACGGTTGACAATGTCAACCAATTTTGAGGGTGTTTTTGGGGAAATTTGCAGAATTTCCAAGAGCCAAAGCCAGGCAATCTGAGGCCTTAACCAGTCAATTTACGCCAGTCGCTTTGCGGGGATACTCGGCCAAGCACACTCACACACAGGACAGAGAGTCCTGGACGCAATCTAGCTCCGAGCACTGGTTCCATGCTCGAAAACTGTTGGCAAAAAGGATGGGTGGAGGTAGCTGGTTGCTTGGTTGGTTGCTTGTGGGCGTGGCAATCAGTCAACGGGGCTGCCGCCGGGTCGTTTTGTCAAACGGAATCTGCATCGACCCATGTGCGAAGTGAGTGGCCTCAAAGAAGATATTATAAATAAGCCAGAGCTGTGCAAAAACGCTGCTAAAAAAATGAGGAAAACTTTCCCAGCAAATTTGCATGTGAAATGCCCCCCCCTTTCTGGCTTGTCACCACCACAACCTACATCCTTCGGCTGCTCCTGCTGCTCCTCCTGCTGCTGCTGATGCAACGCATTCCCAGCGTAAATGTGCATGAAATGCATCTTTTTTTCTCTCTCTGTCTGGCGTTACGGCTTCGTGCATTAACACGCACGCACAGAGGGCCCACACATACACACACACATCCTTCGGGCGGACAAAACGCACTCTGCATGCCGAATCGGTGTGTCCGTACCCCTTGGCACTTCCTGTCCCACCGTTGCAGTTTTGCGTCGTCCGTTCTGCTCGATGGTGCTCTGTTCTGCTCCTGTGGCATTGTTTTTTATGCCCGAATATTTCTGACTGTCCTTTTTTGTGGGTCCTAGACTCTACTGTTTCCCTTTTTTGGGGTCAGAATGCACTACGGAAAGTTTTGACGAACTCTAGCTAGTCAGGACTCCCATTAACTCTCTTATTTTTTCAGTTATATATTTGTTAATACTTGAAATTAATTAAAGATATTTTGATTGGATTTTTTTTTGGATATATTCATTACTTTTTAAGATATAAAATGTAGTTTTTATCAGTGCATGGCATAACCTGTTTCACCGAAAAATGGTTGCACATTTCTTAACCCTAAAGGACAAAAATCCAGTCGGACGTGTGCGTTGTGCCAGTTGTTATTTTCGAGCTGGCCAAATCCAGTGGCAAGTAACTGCTATAACTCTGGCTGCGGCTTAAGCAGTCGGATCCCGCAGCGGGTGCGACATTTGTGCAGCTGCTGCAGCATGTTGCAACGCGCGTTACTGCGGTGGCGCCGCCTAATGATATGCAATAGTTCGCCGCTAATGGCAGCAACTTGAGTGTAAATTCGCAAGCGGATTGCGGCTCTCTAATCCGGCAACTAAATTATTTATTCTGCATTTGTCTTTGGCAATGTCATCGAATTGGGTTTCACGAAGTCGCAGCAGCAGACGCAGCAGCAGCAGCAGCCGCCGGGGCTGTGGTGATTACAATTTGGCATGGAAATTTCGTTTATTTTAATGGCATTGCATTGCCCCGTGACAACGCGGGGGGTAGGGGGTTTTAACCAGTCACCAGTTTCAGTCACCAGTTACCCGTGCCCTTTAGCTGTTGGCTCTGCCGTTTATTGCCATTTTCGTTGTGCATTTTAAAACAATTACGCGGTCTGGCATTTGCGTCTGGATTGGGCTTCCTTTTTTGCTCTGCGCTTCAATTCGGTTCGGTTGTGTTCTGTTTCGGTTTTGCAGTTGCAACTCTTCGATTACGCCAGACTTAACAATACGAGGAATTAAGCGAATTTCCTCTTTTCATTACTTGGAAATTGAAATTGCTTTTATCCCAGACACACACTCATGCCTGTTGGTTACGTTACTCCAGGAACTAACCAGTTCCTAATTGATTTAGCCAAAGTTGAAGATTTACTGCACATGGCACACACGGCACACACTGTGCTCTTTGTTAATGAAAAACCTGAAGCTGCGGTTGTGATGCCAATAGATCCGGGACACATTAGCGAACTAAATCCAGTCCAGGGACTTAATGCCATCCCGTTCGGTTATATATCATGCGGTGATTTGTGGACTTAGCATAAAACCAAGCGGCCCGACTCGGCACCGACTCTCTGGCGACTTTGGACGAGCCACGATAAATCAAGGCGGCAGATCCGGGAGCTCGGGGTCCTGCCATATACTATACTACATGGGCAGATATATGCTGGCATGGAAAACTTAATAAGAGATGCGACAACAAACAAATGATACAAATAGACAAATAGACAGACGGCAGGCGACAGCGGAGGAGGAGACGAGAGCAGGTGGTTGGAGGTCCTTTAAAGCCACTTCCGTTGCACAGGACATTTTTCAGTGTCGGCGCAGAGGTGCCATATAGAGAGAAAGATATCAACGTCGGGCGGGGAGTACGCGTATTTTGATTTATCGCAAACACAGCCCCGACTCATCCAATTATACCGTTAGCTTTCATTATGTCAGCGTGCTATTTTGGGAGCGGATGTGCCGCCATATTGGGCCATTGTTGCGCCATTGCGCCGCCATTGTCTATGCAGAGTGCCCTCGGGAGTCCGGAGTGACAACACTGCGGTTTCATCCTGTTAGCCACTCACTCTCTCTCTCTCTCTCCTTCCCTGCTCCCTGCCAGGACAGGACAGGATAGGCACAGGGACAGGCATAGGGACAGGGACTACAGCTTGGCTGATAAATCGTCAGCGCGGCATCGCTTTCACATGCTTTGACTTGATTATGGCGTAACAAATCGTCGACATTTTGCATTCCTCGCTGCGGAAACGGAAGCGGAAGGCATCTGCGAAAGAAACTGCTAGCCGGGATTTTGTGGCCTGACGACAAAATGGCCCAAAAAGGCAAATAGACAATATAGAGCTCACTCAGGGCCGCCTTTAACCGCATAGAGACACTGGGGGAAAATAGCGTACAATAAAAATTATAAATGACTTGATTCTATGAAATAATATTTTGCATTAGTTACGAGTGATCTAAATGTAGATTGGATATGAGGAGAGGAAAGGTTAGGGTACGGATTATCAATGATTACTTTATTATAACTAAATAATAAAGCAAATAAAATTTACAGATTCCTCTACCATAAAAAGTACATAATCTTTTATATATTTTAATCCTTAATAATTACGGCTAAATATACCCCTTTTTAATCTCATTACTCCCAGTGCTTTTATACGCTTGACTGGTTAACAAAGGATTGTGGCACATACCCATTACTCGTATCCTTTTTTTGTAATTACAGCCCAGCCATGGATCTGAAGACTGGCTCACTCCTGGTAGCGCCCGCCGTAAAGAACTCGAGCTGCTCGCATCCGCGCTACTCGGGCCACAATTTCATCGCCCACATTGGCATCGCAGAGACCATTGAGGCCGTGCTGATTCTGGTCCTCACCCTGGGCGTCATTGGGGCCAACTGCCTGGTCATCTTTGTCATTAACAATCGGCGGTATGCCGCCTACATTCACCAACAGGTGAGAAAGAAATCCACTGGCTTACTGAATGAGTTGCTAACACCCGGATCACCCCATTGTCTTATTTGGCCACGTCAACAGCCCCGCTACCTGCTCACCTCCCTGGCTTTGAACGACCTGACAATCGGTCTCTTAATTACACCATTTGGCCTAATGCCGGCATTGTTCCACTGCTGGCCATACGGAGAGATCTTCTGCCAGATACAGGTGAGTGGGTCAACAACAGGTGGGAAAGCCCTGCTCGGAAACACGATAATTTGTTGTTTAATACTGGGGATCCTGTTTGTGGCTACAGCCATTGCGGTCAATTAACTCGCTTCACAATGCCGGGTAATTAAGGGGCACAAGTGCCGGAGATGGTCACAGGAATATGCGATTATCCGGAACAAAGTGTAATGCCCATGTTAACTGTTTCGAGTTTGAGTAGGATTAAGTGGTGAAATTGGATAATTCTATATGGTTCAAGTGGGTATAATAGTCCATTTAGGTATGCTATAGTAATGTAAGATGAATTTAAATAAATAATTGGGTTATTACACTACAGTGTTTTATTTGTAATAAAAAAAATGGAATATAAAGAGATATATAGTAATATATCCATACTTATAGTATTATATCCATACTTAGTTTTCACATTTAATTAAAGTGGAACTTTTAGCATTTTAAAATCAAAGAAAACAGTGTGACTGTATTTTTTTAATAATAAAAGGAGGAGTAGTGTCATAACACCCTAACCGGCTTACCCATTTTTGATGCTAATGTATTTAAATTTCAACGTCAAAAAATATATATATTTAAACCTTTTATTTTATGTAACCCCAACACCACCCTCTTATCAAATTTTTTTAATATGAAACGTTCACAAAAATATTTAATTAACTTTGCCGAGTGTAACCCGCATTGTTTAGTTATTTAGTTATTTTCCATCTAAGATTATTGGCAAAACATGCACGCATTCCCCGCATAACTAACTCTTACACCACACATTCTAACAATTAATAATCTCATATTAGCCAGGCCATTCGGGGCGCTGCGAAAATTCCCATTAAAAGTTTTTCATTTTGACCCGGCCGCAGGCAGAGCGAACACAAAATAAATACAAAAGCGAAACAAAACCCGAACGAAGGCCGCTCTGCGCAAAGAAAAAAGAGAAAAACAGCCCATAATATAAATAGTAGTAAAATTCTGAGCTAAGCTGGCCGGCTAACACGCTTTCCCCATTTTCCGTTTCATGCATTTTTCAGGCCCTGCTCCGCGGCGCGCTTTCCCAGCAGAGCGCCGTCATCCTGGTCTGCATGGCAGTCGATAGATACATGTGCGCTTTGCATCCGCGTCGTTACTACCAGCACTCCAGCAAGAAGGTAAGATACGTTTTTAGAGGCACCCAGATAAGGCACGCTCCTTGACGATCCTTAGATCCTTGTCGGGGCAACTCTTGGGCAGTGAACAAAGCGTTGGCGTAATTACGAGAAATCAAGTGAATCACGCGCCAATAAAAATCAACTATCACACAATGGCACAGCGACTACAGCATATTGTCTGCGAGCCAATTACGCAGGCATAAATAAGGATAATGGGCTTTAAGCTCTTTGACAGTCATTAAGAAAGCAAACAAATGGGCGGGGAAGCCCCGGAGAGGCCGGTGGGAGGGCAACCGAAGAGCGACTGCAAAACAAAGCACCAACAGATGAAGAATGAAAAAGCAAAGTTGGCAGAAAAATACGACACAGAAAAAATGGGAGCCAGCGACGCCGAATAGACATTGGGAAAGTGTATAAAATAAAGATAAAAAAAAGCGAGCAGAAAGTTGGCCTAGAGATTCTGCTTCTCCCCCTTTTTTTACGCGCAATGACTTTGGCAAAAGGGCGACGACCACAGCAAAGTCCTGTTCCAGGACGAGGGCAGGCAAATGAAGCGGCACCTCCCACGGAAACCGCAGGAAAGCCGGGGCCAAAGAGCAGCAAACGAGGCACCAACTCTATTTCCCATTCCCAGTTACACACTTACAGCGTAATTTATGGCTCCCGCACTGTAAACAAAAAGGAAACTAGATTGGGAGAGCGCCTGGGCCAGGACACCGAAGCTCCAATGTCCTTGCCCTAAGTGATCCCAAGACTAAAGTAAGGAGTTTAAGAAGAATCAAAATCTAAACTATCTCTAATCAATTTGATTTATTAAGCAACTTACTAATCTGCTAAAATAAAGAACTTGATTATTAAAGAAAAAATATATTAAAAGGAAGCTGGGATTTTATGGAGCTACAAAATACTTTTAAATACTGAAATTAATATTACTATTTTCCTATTAAAATTTATTACTTCAAACAAGTTTACAAACAATAAAACCTTGTTCATTAAAAGTCTAAAAACTTTTCAAGGGTTTTCAATTCGCCGCAAAACTCGATCCATCGAGTTTCCCCTTTCGAATTAACTCTCAATTATCCTTGTTGGTTTTCCAGAAAAGTTGTAGTTCAATCGAACGAACAGAAAATACAATCAGGCTAAATACAACAATGGGGGAAACCAGAGGCATATCAATGCTGCAAAAATGTATTTACATAAAAATGCGTTGCTGTTTTTATGCTGCCAGAACCAAATCGCATCTTTTATGATGGTTTTTTTCTGCAATCTGGCCTGTGAAAATGGTGCCAGTGGGCGAAATTGGCATGCTGCCACGCCCCATTTATAATAATTGGTGTGCGCAGTGTCGAAAATTAATAAATGGATGCTGAATGGGGGTGTACTTGGAATGCCAGAAAAAACCAATGCCCGATGGAAGCATGGTAATGGCATCACAAACTTCTGACTTACATTTCTTTGCGCACTTTTAAAAGTGCCATAAATTGAAGCTCTCGTTAAAATAAAAAGTGCATGGATATTTATGATTTTTTATTAGCAAGGAAAATGCTGATTTCTGATTCTGAGAGGCTATAAAAATATAGAAGCTCTAAAGAGTATTGAGAGATAATTTAATGCATCTAAAATTATTAAACTTGAACTGCATTTACTGTAAATACTCTGAATCCTCAAATTAATTACATTTTCACCGAATTTACTCAAAAAGAAAAACTTTTGCAATGCAACAAAATGTTATATTTACATTTAAATATTATTTCCTTACCTTGTCTGTTGATATTCTCTTCTGGCAGGCAAAAGTTTTAAATGTAATAGTGCAAATTAAATAAAATCAGAGCCATAGAGGCAGACAAAAGTTGTTGTTCAGTTTTTGCTGCCACTTTCAACCTGAATGGGAAGGGCTTTCTCTTTCGTGTTCTTTTTTTTCCAGGTGGCCACCGTTGAGGGACAGGACAATATTCTCCCATTTGCCCAGTCAGCGTGGCGCATTTATGAACTCAGGACGTCAGTTATGATTGTGGCAGTCCTTTCGCATTTCCAAAAAGTATCGCTTTCCCTCTGCGGTTGCCGGGCAAAGGCACTCTTTTCTAGATGTTTTCGTCCTAATCAAAAGTTTGCTTATTCTATTTGCGGTCTGTCAGAGGAAGAATACAAACAAAAGAATTCAATTAGATGTAACTCAAGCGAACTTTAAGCACTGTTGACCTTATTTTTTAGGAATTTTAGGCAAAGGATACTATGCAGATTCGATTTTATTACCTGAAATGCACCAGAAACGTGCCCAAAGGGCTCATAAATCAACCAACAGCTGTGAGGAAATGTAATTCCACTAATTGTCTATACCCTTTGCAGGGCTGTGTGGCCATATTGAGCTTGACCTGGATTATCAGTCTCACGGTGTTTGGCTTCCTGGTGCTGCCGAAAGGTAAGTATCTTCCTCAGATTAGCTCCTTTATATTAAGTATGCTCTCGAACACCTCGAACCCGCAGGTTATTACTTCAACAATACGGGTCTAATGGCCTGCGAGCCCTTCTACAGCAAGCCCTCCTACAGGATATTGTCGACGTGCGCCCTCTACTTTCCTACTACGATGGTCCTGATGTACTGCTATGGCTCCAGCTTCCACATGAGCCGCTTCCGGCTGAACGATCCCACCATGCCCCTCACGGCTGCTGTCCATCATCCGCATCCGCATCCTCATCCCACCGCCGCCCAGCAGCTCCAGCAGTTGCACCAGCAGCAGCAGCAGCACCAGCAGCAGGCGGGAATGCACTCTCACCTCTACCACGGCCACTCTCACTCTCACCATCCGCATCCGCATCCGCTTCAGCATCAGCACCCACACCATCCGCATCCGCATCACCTGGGCCACCTGGGCATGGCCATGAGCATGGGGCTGGCCGGCATGCCGAACATGACAAACAAGATTACCAAAAAGGTGAGCCAAGCACCAGTTTCAAAACAGTTTCAGCCACCCTCCCAGTGGGCCAGCCGGGGATTAAGTTAAGAGTAAATAGAATTAGCTTTGGCTGCATGGACAAACAAATTGTTAAAGCCGTTAAAGGGTCTTTAAAAACCATATTTCACCGACAGCGAATTGAATTTTGGAATGGGAAAAACTCGTTCTAAAAGTAAATAAGGTTGTGTGGACTCTGATTTTCGCTGGAATTTATTAAGGGTTTTAGGGAAATTGTCGGTTGTTTTATATAAGAGAATTTCCATTAGCTGTGTTTTTGCATGGGGTTCATATTTTATTCATATATTTTAGGGGAGAATATTATTACAAGGTTAGGGGGATTTCTATATTTTTGTTCAGGAAAATATGTTAACGCTTTATATTTTTCATATACCAATTTTTTACCTCAATGTTCATTACACAGCTTCCACTTGCAAGAATTTAAATTCCTGACATTTTAAAGCATATTTCTAAAAAAATAAAACTAAAACCATAAAGTTTAAGACTAGTTCCAAGTTTAGTACCTTAGATATATCTGCAAACAGTCCTTCAACTTTTAATGACTCTGCCCTATGTCTGCCCACAGATTGTTCCCATCCAGGAGAAGAACTCCAGCGGATCCACCTCACGTTCGATGGCTGCCATTTCGCTGGGCTTCATTGTGATGGTCACACCGTGGACCATTCAGGAGATAGTCACTGCCTGCACAGGATCCAAGGCAAGTGTCCGTTGGGTTATTGTTTACCACGCTTTCGTGTTTCTATTGCGTACCACGGGGCGCATACGTAATGAGGCCACGTCGTTCTCATCAGTTCTGATTTTGTGACATTCTCAATCCGCTTGCAGCTGCCGCCGTTCCTCGATTTCCTTGTCACCTGGACGGCGCTGAGTAATAGCCTGTGGAACCCCTTCATGTACTGGCTGCTCAACTCCGATTTCCGCCGCCTGAGTCGCCAACTGATGCCCAACAAGGTGAGTGAGATGGAGAACGAGCTCCGTCTGGAGTCTGTCCATGATCATCTTTAAGTCCTGTAAATCTGTCATAAGTCCCTGATTGATTGATTCGCTTAGCCCTTTTGCAAGCACCCTATCCAAACATTCATTGACCGGTCCAAAATATCCGGAATATGCGAACATTTCACCCAAGTGCACATCCTGCAGCTCGCATATTTACGGGGCTTGCCAGTGCTTAAAGGCGAAACTTTTCGGGGAACAAAAAGCTGGCAAGCACAAGCCATACACAACCTGCCACAACCCCGTAGCATAAATCCGTAGCCGAAGGTGTAAGCTCCCAGGAAGCTGCTGCCAGACTGGCTCCAACAAAGTAAACAATCAACAGCCCCCAACAGGAGCAGCAGCAACAACAGCAACAACTGTAGCAAGTCCTGAAAAGTGATTTTGAATTATGAAAGAGCAAATCCAAAACGGCATTTACATCCACCATCCACCAACCCATACAGCTTCCAGCTCCTTGTTCCCTGCTCCCAGCAGCCTCCAGTCCCGATTCTATTTTGGGTAAACGCAGTCAAGTTGCATGATTTACTTCCGGAGAAGGGGGCCCGCCGGGGGTCAGTTTGTGGAATATTTATGGCACAACCTTGTGCCCGGCCAGAATAAATGCGAATTCAAAATCCTTATTAATTTTTGTGCGAGTCGAGTCAAATTTATGATGCCCTGCACCCAGAAAAAAAAGGTTATAACGAATATTTATGCAAGGGTCTCATTAGAATTTCGCTGGAATTTTGACATTTTTCTTGGAATTCCTTAAAGGGTTTTAAGTTAGTGGGAGGGAAACCAAACTATGACACTTTTAATTGGGGAATTAATGAACGAAATTCAAGCAACAAAAAATAAATATATTAAATGTTCCCAGAAAATATTTTTAGGATATTTAATATTTAATGTTAATGCTTCCCTAAAATATAAAATTAATAAATTATTTACAGAATAAATATTTCATTTTAATATTTCCAAATATTTTTTAAATTTCCTCCAATTTTTTTTTTTTTTCTTAATAATTCGTTTCTTTAAGTGATAGACTTTGTATTTAATTCCAGTGTTTCCCCCACGAGGACACGCCCGAACACAAATCAGCCTGTTGTCACATCAATGCTAACGATTTCGAAATCACAACGCTTCCGATTCCACCGGAACCGCCATCGTCCCGCCCTCCGGGAGGAGGCAGTACAGCTGCTGGCAGCGGAGCCACCGCTTCTAGTGGCGGCGGCGGAGTGGCCAGCACAATTGGTGGCTCTGTGCTTGGTATCTGTGCCCGCTCCCGGGTCAACAGCTTGAGCCGCAGTGCCTCGCAGTACATACGGGGCACAATGGGCGGCGGCGGCGGCGGCGGCGGCGGAGGACATGTCCACCAGGCGTCAGAGGCATACTCCACCACGCGGCCGGACATCGAGGGTCTCTCGGAGAAGTACTGGGGCGAGATCCTGGAGCGGACCGTGAGCTCGGGCAACCTGAGCGCCATGCAAAAGAATCTGCCCCACCTGCCCTACACCCACCACCTGGTGCACCAGCTCCACCAGCCGCAGCAGCACCACCAGCAGCAGACCACCTCCTTCAGCAAGGCTAGCGACCTGCAGCTGAATCTCTCCCAGGCGGCCACCGCAGCCGAGCTGGGCAAGTTCTCCAACTCGGAGCCGAAGCTCTGTGAGCACCTCTTCCACGACATCAACTGTGCCAAAAACAAGGCGGCCGGCGGAGGAGGAGGAGGAATCATAAATGGCCTGAGCGACGACTCGTCCGCCAAGCTGACCTGCGGGCGCAGCATTCCGGATATTTAGTACGCAGAGGACGTGATCTTGGCCAAGACCCAGCTGCTGGCCCGCCAGGCCAAGTGCACGCACCATCCACAGCACCAGCTGGCCAAGATGAGGGCCCACCAGCACACGGGCAGCCTGCGGTTCAGCCGGATCCGTGCCGCCTGCCACAGTCCGCCGCCGGAAAAGGCCTCCGCTGTGGGTATACCCTTGGCCGAGTACCGGAAGTAGCTTTCCGGAAGTGGAGCCGAGGCCGGCGGGGAGGTTTAACCCACTGGCAGAGTAGGGAGTGAGAAATGAGCAAATATCTATAAGATTCCATAGGTGTACGTACGTGCGTGTGTGTGTCTATATATTATCGCCGAGGAAACCATAAAGCTAATTGTGTGTCGTCTATTAGAGTTAGGATTAGGCTAGGCGATCATAGAGGTTGGTTCGGTTTTCAGATTCACAAAAGTCTTTAGATTATGATATCTAAGGGAAACTGTGAAAACTTTTGCTCTAATAAACTGCCTTTAGTTTGTTGATATCATAGCATACTTTTTGACGGAAATTAAATTTATTTCAGTTCCCTGAAGAGTGAAGTTGATGGAAATCAATTCTATAAATTGTATTTTGTAATCAAAAGGCCATATCTTTTAACTGTTAATTTTATAAAGAAAATTTATAATTTATTTAAAAGAAAAATAAGAATGAATGGTTAGAAGAACAACATTTTATAAAGTTTGTGAAAGTGAGTACACCAAAAAAATGGCAGGCATTATTTTCATTAAACTTTCTGCCTGCCATCTATCGATTTCTTCAACACCAAAAGGTAGACTGTTATTTTGCCTACTTTAAGTCTCTGCCTTCTGCAAGTCCCCGATCTAGGGACTATTACTTCTACGACTACGCCCATCCAATCGGAATCAGCCAAGTTAAGCAAAGCGTTAACCATAGTAAGTGTTCATTAAGTGTTTGTGATACCCTAAGTTTCCCCATAAAAAAAAAAACAAGATACTTTAATCGTAATTGTTGAGTGTTGTATGTGTGTATGTTTCAGCATAATCGGAGAATAGAAGAGAATAGAATAGAAGCTAAATAAATGGTTTTGGCCAACTTGGTTGGCCCCGTTCTGTGCCAAAAGCAGAAGCCCAAAATAAGAAGACATAAGAAAAACAGAGATATCAGACTTTCCTCTCAGATCCTGCTAGAAATTCGAACTCCTTACTCCCTCTCTCCACCTCTATTCCCTAGCATCTAAGGATCAACGTAGTCTCTAATATTGGCGGATCTAAAAGCGTTGTGGTTAATCATAGTCCTAGTTCCATAACCAAAAAGTAAAAAAAACAGAAAAAATTACTCACTGTTCTACAAAATCAAAATCAAATCCTAACTTTGTGATTGTCAAGAATTTAAGTCGGTTGATGTGGAAATTAATTGTTAAATCATTTATAATTTGTAGCTAAGTAAAACGATAGTTAAAGCGAAATCAATTTACACTTTAAGTATATTTATTTTAGTTAAATAAACACTAGACATATATTGAATACGCAAAATAAACAAAAACTGTATTTAAAATAAAATAAATAAATATCACTAAAACGATTTGCATAAAGTGTGCTATTTTTCTTTATACTTCCGCCTCCGCTTACTCACAGGGCAATTTCATAGCAATTACTCTGAAACCATTTAAAAAATGGAAGCCAACAAATGGATCCCTAAATAAAAGTAAAGAAACAACAACAGTCGAAGAAGAATTCCCAATTACACACAAAAACCCTGAAACACCGACGAAATTCATCCAAACCATTGCTAAATAAATTAAAAATTATTCAAATTTGATTTTTATTGTGCCAGGGACGCGTTTTTCCCACGAATCCCACTACCCCGATATGACAGCGAGGCCCAAAATGCAAATTAATATCGCATACTGCGCTTAGATTTTCATTTGGCCACGCACAGGGATGGGAGGGATGTGGGAAGGACGACAACGAGACCGAAGAAAAATGCAAGATAAACGAACAAGAAAAGTTTGAAAACTAATTTTCGCAAAACAATTTTCAGAAGCCGTCGTCCTCGCCCCCGCTGGTCCTCGTCCCAAGGGGCATTGGCTTCTTTGGCAATTTGAATCTCAAACCGAATCTGAATGTGGATTCTTTCGGTTTTGCCTTGGTGGCCCTAAAAAATTACACGCTCCGCTGCATTTTGTAACAATAATCGCCGGTGTTTGCCGTCTGACCATGCCCCCAGTGCCCTCGTGAAAGCCTGCCGCCTTTCCTTCCCTCCTGCTCCTCCTCCACAAAAATCCTGGCCAAGTAAAGTCCCGAAAAAGAACTTTTCGCATGAAAGTCAACTTTTTCGGCCGCCCCTGCTCCATTCGCGTTTTCTTTTTTCCTCTCTGATTCCCATTTGTGTTCGCCATCTGAGTTTTCTGTATAATTTGACGCCTGCCGGGAATTGGATTGTGCACCATCCTGCTCCTTGAGTCCTGGCATCGCCGCTAAAGTAAGGTTTTTGCCTAATTTGATTAACACTAATTGGGGTTCATCTAATTGCGGATGGCCAAAGCAAACGTATCACGAGGCACAATTTGTGGCGGAAATTAATTGCGGAAATTATTCGAAACTCTTGTGAAAAATAATTAATTCATTTTTTATGATTCTTTCAAACTTTGGAAAGCCGAAATGATTATATGAAAACTCAAAGAGAGTGAGGAGGTTGAAGTGAAACTATTTCAATGCCAATAATAGCTTTCCCTCTCGGTGGAGGTATATTTTATATTAATTATTAAATTGGTGAAGCCAATTATTTTGAATAATTGAAAACAAATCAAATCTTTTTGAATTACTTGCTATAATAAATTGTTTTATTAAATTACACGAAACTTATAGACATCAAAAGTTTAGTTCATTGAAAAGGGCATTGACTTTCTTTAATTTGCTGGCTAAGGTAGTCTATTCCTGTTTCTGATTTATAATATTTAAATATTTTACAAACACAAGTTGGTTAATTTATATAAATAAATAAAATGCATTAGCTTTTGTTTAAAGATCCTCCGCAAAATTAAAGTAAACATTGGTAGCAAACTGCGGCTTGCCATCGAATATCCAATCTAATAACAGCAAATAGTCGCCGGAAGGCAAGATAATGGGTAGTTGAATGTGATGGAAATCATGAACCATTTGAAGACCCTAAAAAAGATTTCAAACTTTTAAAAGTATACTCAACCAAGTTAGAAAGCGATCTCACCACATAGGGACAGGAGTGGTTCACCGTGGACACATCCTTGATCAGATTCCAGATCATCTTGACGACGGGCTGGTTTCGCCTTCGCATAAACTGGCAGGCATCGACGTTATAATCGAACAAGAATGGCTTATAGCCGTTGGCCTTTTTCATCATCTTCACATGGAGAAAGATATTATTGGCTGGCACCAGAAACGTGGCATTTATATTCAAGCTGGTCTTGATGCGGGAATATGCCTTCAGCCGGCAATAGTGGACAACGACCCAGGATTTGTTGTACGACTGGCAGACAGCATTTGTCATTTTAACCTTGGGTGCTTCCTGGTGAATATATCAATTAATTTATTATTCTATTCAGATTCTGTATCATTTTATATATTTTTTACACTGCAAAGCAAAAGAGCAGCTGTAGTATATACTCCAACGATGAAAACTTTATGATCCATGGCGGTGAGCAGTGAGCGAGGGACTAAACAACTTCAAACAAAATCTGCACTTACCCGCCATTATTTTGCTATTAGCAACAGACAGATTTTTAATAACTTTAATAGAAGAATGAAATCATTATAGATAATTTAAAACTGTGATAATTATTTATTGATACAGTTGGATAGCTTCCATATAACATTTAAACAAGTATGAGTATGAAGCAGTTCGTTTCTCTTGTGATTCTGCTCACTTGTACCACATATTTCAAATTTTCGATTCTAATTACTAAGTTGCTTTTTATTTTTTAGATTTTTTTAACCACCAAATCCTCCACAAAGGTGAAGTATACGTGGTTTTGAAATTGCAGCTTACCGTCGAACATCCAATTGAATATAAGTAAGTAGTCTCCGGTGGGTAATAAAACAGGAACTTCTATAGAATGAAAGTCGCTTACCGTCTGCAAGCCCTTGAAATTGGAAACATTTGTTAAAATTTAATTAATTTCAATAATGAACAACATATCTCACCACAAAGGGACAGGTGTGATTCACTGTGGACACATTCCTGATCATTTTCCATATGATTTTCACAAAAGGCTGATTGCGCCTTCGCATAAACTGGCACGCATCGAAAGTGTAATCAAACAGGAATGGCTTATATCCACTGGCTTTCTTCAGCATCCTCAATCTGATGGATATATTCCTAGCTGGCTCCAGAAATGTGGCATTCAGATGCAAGCTGGTCTTGTTCCGCGAGTAGGCCTTCAGTCGGCAATAGTGGAAAACTACCCAGGATTTGTTGAAGGACTCACAAATGACATTTGTCATCTTCACAAAGTGTGCCTCCTGTTATAGATTTGAGGCTTGATTGGATATTTATTGAACCCTGTATTATCCTGTATCTTACACTGCAGTATTGGAAGGCCAAAGGCAGAAATATACCCAATATGATGGCCTTGTGGAAATCCATGACTGGACGACGATTGAAGACTGTAGTTGAAAAGGTTTATATTTGGGACTATATTGCCTAATTCTGAATTCAAAATTCGAGATAACACTCATTATATTTATACAATTATATAAATTTTACAAATCAAATGAAAATTTAGTTAATTTACAAATAATTCTTTGTAAACGGTTTGGTTTTTTTATTTTAATGCATGAATAATTAATGTGACCTTGTAATTGAACCCGGTTGAAGTTATATATGCTTTGGGCATGTTAACAAAATATGCAACCTCTATCTTTGAGAATAGTTTCATTTGATTTCAAGACGATTTATCGGCTTGTTTAAATGAATTTATACACCCGCACGACATCGCAATTCTCTCCATATTCTCGGTGATTTTAACTAAACTAGTTTTCCAAGGCGCTTTAAGCACCTTGGCTATCTGCAGACATGTCCAAGATGATTCCCTGCAAGCCCAAGCCATCCATGGTGGGTCCCAAAGGACTGATCGTTAGGGAACGCTTCGTTCGACATCCGGTCGTTATCTCGGCCAAGCGTTTCGCGGCGATCAAGGGACGATCTCGGCAGGACGCCGTTCATCACCAGATAGAAGCCGTTGAGGAGGAGCGGCGTTACCGGCAGTACCTCAAGGAGGGCAACGATCTACTGTGCAGCTATTTCACGGATCCCACGATGCCTGCGGACCAGATGGTGCGCAGGATAACCAGCACGGAAATTGTGAGTCCCATCAAGGAGGTGAGCACCGCGGTGGCCGACGAACGACTGCGCAAGCAGCGTATCATGCGAGCGAACAATATTCTGAATCGAATGAAGCCCGGACCGCGGGCCCTAAACCAGGCCCTGCTGCTCAGCGAAATGATACACCAGCGGAAGTACAACGAGGATCTCAACAAGGAGATCGCCGCAGCGGCTCGGGCCCAGGAGAAGGCGGACGAGGAACTGTGTCCGGAGGCCCTAATTCCCTTCGAGCATGTCACCGAGGAGGAGGAAAAGGCCAAGGAAGCAGAAAAGAAGCAAGCTTATGCCACTTTTATTCGCCAGGACATTGCAGAGCGGGAGAAGCTCAGGGAGGCGGAGAGAGAGCAGAGGATATACGAGGAGCAAGTGGACCGCGCCCAGTACAAGTGCCTGCAGGACAAGGAGGAGAAGGCCCTGAAGGAGAAGAAGGCCAAGAAGATTGCCTTCTACCGCCAAGCCTATCGGGATGCCATCCAGGAGAAAGCCGATATTGCAGCTCGTGAGTAGTGTCCTTAGAATGGGTTTACAAAAATACTCTAATCACCTAATCCCAGATGAAAAGATTTGCGACAAGATCGACGATCGGCGCAACTGCGTCTACATTGTCGCCGCTCGCAACCTGGACACCCGCTACGGCGCCCATGTGAAGGGAATGCGGCAGAAGGAGCATGAGATGCGGGCGGCGCTGGCACTCCGCGTTAGCCAGGCCCAGGGGGTGGCCAAGCAGCTCCTGGCGGAGAAGCAGGCCACTGCGGAGGATCGCTATGAGTTCGAGACGCAGGTGGACGAGAACCGGCGCCAGTGCGAGCGCGAGGTGCTGGCCACGAAGCGGCGAGCCTACCAGCTGGAGGAGAAGGAGCAGAAGGAGCAGAAGTATCGAACGGAGCGGGAGCTGCAACGCTTCCAGGTAGCGTGTCGCCTCAAGAATGCTGAGGCGAACCGCTACTTTGATGCCTCGCAGAAGCGCAAACAGGATAAAGTGAAGCAGGATCTGCGCAACGTGCTCTTCGGCCAGCGGGAGGAGTTCCTCGAAAAGCGACGCGCCGAGCTGATGAACCTAGCCGCCTGTAACGAGGACCCGTACTTAGCGGAAGACAAGAAGTTCTACGAGGATGCTGTCGAGATTATGGAGAAGTCACGCAAAGTGGGCCGACCCCTCTATCCCATAGCCAATGCCGTAAAGCGCTACGAAAAGGAGAACCAGCTGGACATGCAGCCGGAGGGCAGGATGGTGAAGCGCAGCCAGCTCAGGGACAGCTGCTGGCCGGGATTCTACTCGAAGGCGGAGCTGGCTTACCGCAAGTACGAGCAGCGTGAGATGTGCCGGGAGGAGCAGCAGGTCGATCGCCATCAGATCATGTGTAACTCTGTGAAAATCAAGAAGCTGGCCGAATTGGAGAAGCCTTACCAACCCTGCTTGGCCTCCTGTCCCATCAACTGCTTCCACCGTCGCGGCGTTCCGGCCACCGACAGCCAGGACAACTTTGACTACGACAAGTACGTGTGCTACGAGGATCCACCGACTGTTCGCGCCTGTCCCGGACCCATGCAGGTCGTTCACAACGATCCACTGAACAACACTCGTCGGATCAGCCAGCCAACTATAACACTGCCCCCGATGCCGGACATTCCCAATCGAAATCTTCCCGCGAAGACGAAGGATAAATTCCGGAACACGGTTGAAAATATGATTGAAAAAAATAAATCCATGGAGAGGCTCAGCGCCAAGCAGTCACAGACCAGTCTAAGAGGCACCCTTCCGCCGGCTGCTCCGACAGAAGGAAAACCAAGCTTGCCAAAGGAACAGCCTCCTAAGACTACAAAAGCTGATCCTCCCGCAGCCTCAGCTGAAGCAAGTAAAGCGCCTAAAGCACCTGTTCCTTTGCCCAAATCGCAGCCACCGCAGAGACGCCCGACCGCCGCTCGCATAAGGAGGGGCAGCGACACCCAGAAGCCAGTTGCTGCTCCACTTACGGGCAACGACCGGCTCGCTCCCATACCCAATCCCAAGGGAACCTGGGGCGACGGACCGCTGCCGGTTCTGCCCAAAAAAAAGAAATAGAAGTAGCATCCTGGCGAGAGATTCTGACCAAATTTACGTTTCAATAGCTTGTATTGTATTGATGTTGACCATTCGCGAGTGCAGATAGAAAAAATAAATATAAAAAAACAGAAAAGTGAGTTGAGTTGAGGGAGAGTCACCAGACGACGGCAAAGGAAATGACGTTAATGGTTTTTTAAAAGCACTTAAACTTGGCGCACAAGTCCACTTTTCTTCTCTGCTTCCCTTTGCCATTTGCCAGTCGCCACTTGCCACTTGCCATTTGACGGGGGAGCCAGGAAGCTGGAAAGGCAAAGGACTCCTCGTAACCCTTCCAGTGACACTCGGCACGCATTATGCGCTTTGTTTAGCACGGAATCCGCCGGAGAGCGAGTGGCTGCTTCATAAATTCCAATTAATGCGTGGCCAAAGTTATTAGGTTACGCTCTCGCCAGCCAGCTCTTGGCCAGCGTCGCCGACGGCGCGCCTCCTCCTTGGGCGCTTCCTTCCGCTTCCATCTTCATCAATTTGTGACGCTGAGTGACGTCCATTTTTGTTTTCATTTAGCTTATTATGGGACAGACATGTCCGGCGTTCCGCCCCCGTAACTTAATTTGAAGGCTGATGAACCCGGGGCCACCTTCGGCAGAGTTTGTCCGGTTCGGCCTGGCCTGGCCGGGCCCGGCCAATCTCATCAGGATAATTACGACGGTGCAGGCGGCCGAGTGTCCCTGTCTCTATGGGTTAATCAGGACTTTGTAGTCTTTAGGGTTTAGTCGACCGCTCAGCTCCAAATTAACGGAACCGCACTTTTTTTCCTATCCTTTGCCAAGTTTTTGAAAAGTTTGCCGGCTGCCAAAGTTAACCAATTTAGTGCCATTAACCATAAATTGCTGAATCGCTTAGCCTCGGCTAGGTTCATCAGCAAAAGAGAGAGTCTAAAAAGTGCTACGAGATACGGAAATTAATCGACAATTTTTTAAGGGCTGTAACAAAGGATTTAAATTTAAATGGAAATGGAAATCGAAACCAGAGAAGAGCAGAGAAAATATAAATGAGCCTCATTAGAGGATTGATGGAGAGGATTGCGTACAATAAAATACAAGATCAACTGGTAAATAAATGAATATAATTGAAACAATAAAAACCATTTAATTATGATGTAATAAAGCTTGCATCGCATAGTCTAAAAAATATAATGAAATGGCTTAGTACCTTTATTAAGTTTATAAAGTATATAAAAACTCTCTAAAGCCGTAATCACCGTTAGCAGAGCTAAAAAAATATAACTAATATAACTTTCTCTGAATATTTAAAAACAAGAAATCAAGCCATTTTTGGGAAGACAAAATTTGTATAACCTTGCAGTTTGCAATGGGATCAGGAGTCAAATTTTATAACCATTATAAAAAACCCAAAAATGTATTGATTTCAATACGAAAAGCTTTTCTGCGTTGCTTTTATTTTTAGGTTAACAAACTATCAAATGGAATGTAAAATTTAAATAAAACATTTTAACAATTTTAACGATAAAATATATATGATTTATAAGATCAGAAATGACTCCTTTACTGCTTTCTAAGCTTCTGTCTAAATGTATAGAACCTTGCAAGAGCAAAAAGAAGCAAAAAACCAAACTAATGTAAACTTTTCTATACTCCACATCGGATTAGAAACTCCATGGCAATCGGCATTGAATCATTAATAAAATTGAAAACATACAGACTCTTGCCTTATTGTTTGGCCAGCGAGTGGGGAATCTCGTCCAAACAATATTTGTAAAAGCCGGCGCACAATAATATTTCCGTAGTAAGCTTTTGCGGTATTTGGAAAAACAACTTTCCGAAAAATGCATTCTGGCGCTGCGATGGCAGAGAGATTTCTGGGCCCGCAGCGATACAATCAAATATTCGGCAATTCTTGAAAACACATTTGGTCCGGCGCTGGGACAACACAAAAGGATAAAAGGATGGTGAGCGGCAGCTTGGAGCGGAGTTTCCAATCGAGTGCAAGTGCATTGTTTACTGGGGCAACATAGGGATTTGTTTATTGAACCAGGGACAGATGCAACAGGACACATGGAGTGCCGGAAATGGTGTAAATATTACATATATTGCACATAGCCAAGGGGAAATGGTATTAGAACTTGGTGAATTGTAAATAAAGGACTAAAAAATAGGCTGGAAAATTTCGTTATTAAAGATGTAGCTGAGTGAGGAACTTAATAGATATTTAATCTCTTTATTATTACACTATGTATATCCTAAAGCAAGAAATCTTTATTGGAAATTTGGAGATTTAAGGATTCATTTCAGAAGCAAGATCAACAAGTGACCATTGACTATGGGTCTGAATGAATCCCTCTTGGGACTACAAAAGTAGCAGCCAAAGAAAGGCCATCCAAGGGAAGTGCAGACAATAAGACAACACATTGCCGAGCTCAATTGTAATGTAAAACAAAACGCTCGCTTCCTCTCGAGTCCTGCTCCTTTCCATTTTCCCCGGCTTTTCCGCCCCCATGCTCATTATACGGTCTGCCAGTTTAAAACTCAATAAAAAGCTGCAGTATGAAAGATTACTTAATGAAATTAAGTGTGAAAAGTGTGTGTGTGTGTGCTGCAGAGAAAGAGGAAAACCCAGAACCCAGAGAGAAGACGCTTCCTTGTGCCGACACAATACTCCACTCAAGGACAGAGGAAACGGCGTCGAGTGGCGTGGAAAACTGAAAGCGGCAGGGCGCGGCAGTAAATAATAATAAAGGCATGACTCATTGGAGATGCCAGCGGAGAGCAGGAGCAGCAGCCGGTAATTCAGGCCCAGGACCAGGACCCGGACTCGACTCGACTCCTTGCGGACGCCTCAGCAACTGGGCGTAATTCCCATTATCGGCTTAGCAGGTTATGCCGGCAAGTGGATTTTGATTGTGCAATCCAGCGCACCAAGGACACACAGGAATAAGTTATATCCCCACTTAAATTGCAAGACGATTTGGAAGTTTAAAGTATATATTTATCAATCAGAAGGCTTTGAGAAAGTTATAAAAGATCATTTAATAATTGTCTTGGTGAGAAGGAAAATAAATATTTAACAGCACACTTTGTTTTGTAACATATTAAACCTCAACTGTCACTTTATTGTTCAGTTTCTAATTGTGTTAATATTCTTTGTGTTATTCTAAAAGTAAATAACATTTTTCAGTGCAGAATTAAGTAATTATAAGCAATAAACCGATTAAGAGAGCTCTTGTTCTGGAGACCCCCCGGTTTAGCCCCTTAATAATTACCAGGACTCTTAAGTTTGCTCATATTGAAGTGTTTGATATGGTCAGGCTTTAAGCAAGGCATGTGTGTGCATCCTTATGAGTGTGTATTTAGTGTTCATGACTGTGTGCCTTGTGTCCCTGGCCATATCAACGCACTGCAGCAGGATCCCGTTTAATTGCAACAAGAGAGAATATTGATTTCATGTGTGCTTTCCCGTAACTATTTTAGTGTTGCTGTTGTTGTTGTTGAAAGTGAAAACGATTCAACGTTCGACGCAGTCGTGTCGGAACTACACCATTGGGCTTGGTCACCTCGACGCCGGCCTTTATGCGTTCCGGCAATGCGGGTGGGATTAGAGCCGAGTGGTGCAGCTGAAATCCAAAGAGACTGTCCGGTAAGGGAGTTTAAAAGCTTATTTACATAATGTAATAAATACCCACCGTCCGACATACTTCTCCTCCGGCGGCTGAGGACGCAGCTCCGGCAGCTGCATGAAGAACATGTGCGGGAAACCCGCTCCAAACATGGCTCCATCCAGCAGGCTGCAGCGCGATCGCGGCTGGAAAATGTCGCGGCAGCGCGGACAGTAGAGCTTCACGTTGGAGTGACCCCACTCGTCGGACAGGCCCACCGGCAGGGTCTTCTGACCCTTACAGTAGTACCTCGGACAGATGCCGAATTCGCCCCTCTCGTACTTCTTGCACATGGCCTCGATGCCGTGCGAGGTATGGATATACCGGGCATGGATCAGGCCATACAGCTTCTCCACTTGGCTAGTGTCCACATTCTTGTCCCAGACCTCGCCCGTGAACTCAGGGTCGAGGATTATGTCCAAGGTGAGGTTGAAGTTCTGCACCGAGGTCTCCAGGCCCGTCAGGTTGAATCTGTCCATTATGTAGTCGCAGGGCACACGACAGAGGAAGTCGTGTCCCTGGAGACCGGTGAACCAGTTGATCCAGCTGCACACTGGCCCAGACGAAAAGGGTCTGGTGCTAAAGTACTGGCTAAGAAAGGAATAAATCGGATAAGGAAACGAATGTGAAAAAATAAATAAAATGTATTCATTTTTGGGAATCAAAAGAATTACTTACTTCGCCGACATGTTGGAACAGACTGAAAATAAATGGGAAGACAAAGTTTGAAGTCGTTTTAAATCAGGGCCTACTATGAGACTATAATATTCTCAACTTTAAATAAATTAATAACGAAGTTAACATTGATTAATCTTTCATTCTGAAATCTGTTGGCTCCTGAAAATTGAATCAAAATCATCATCAACTAAACTATGGCAGCTGTAAGTCTCCTGAACCCAAAAGCTGAAATCGCTCGAGCTGCCGAGGCCCTGGGCATCAATATCACTGCGGCCACGGGTCTGCAGAAGCTCATGGCTTCCAATTTGGGACCGAAGGGCACCACCAAGATGCTTGTCTCTCCAGCGGGCGACATTAAAATAACCAAAGATGGCAATGTGCTGCTCCACGAGATGTGCATTCGTCACCCCACAGCGGCCATGATTGCTAGGGCTAGCACTGCCCAGGACGATTCTCTGGGAGATGGCACCACATCCACAGTCCTCTTGATTGGCGAACTCTTGAAGCAAGCGGGGCTCTTAATCGAAGAGGGTCTGCATCCCCGTCTGCTGGTGGAAGGTATTATGCTGGCCAAGGACAGAGCCTTGGAGGTGCTTCAATCCCTCAAGATTCCGTTGCCTGTGGAGCGAGAGTCCTTGATTCCCGTGGCCAGAACCAGTTTGAGAACTAAACTGGAGCCCGGACTGGCCGACATGCTCACCGAAATCTGTGTGGATGCTGTCCTAGCTATTCGGGGTGATGGCACGGATCCACTGGATCTCAACATGATCGAACTAATGGAAATGCTGCAGCATAGCAGTCTGGAGACGCTGCTCGTCGAGGGACTGGTCCTGGATCACGGAGGACGTCACGTGAATATGCCCAAAAAACTCAAGGATGCCTATATACTCACCTGCAATGTGTCCCTGGAACTGGAGAAAACCTCGGTAACTTCGACGTTTTGCTTCAAAACTGCCCAAGAGCAGGATAACTATGTGACCGAGGAGCATCGCTTTATAGATCTCCGCCTGGAGAAGATCATAGAGCTAAAGAAACGGGTCTGCGAGGGAAACCAGAAGGGATTCGTGGTCATCACTCAGAAGGGCATCGATGTGCCATCCTTAGAGGCTTTGGCCAAGGAAGGCATTCTAGGCCTACGGCGTGCTAAGCCCAGGAACATGGAACGCTTGGTTAGGGCCTGCGGCGGAGAGGCCTTGAGTTCACTGGAGGATTTGAAGGAGGAGCACCTGGGCTTTGCCGGTTCCGTTCGTGAGGAGGTCCTGGGCGAAACGAAGTACACATTTGTGGAGCACTGTCGCAATCCCACCTCAGTGACTATCCTGATTCGTGGTGAGGCTCGTCACCAGATTATAGCCATTAAGGATGCCATACGCGATGGCCTCCATGCCATCCAAAATGCCATTCGGGATGCTAGCGTTGTCCCCGGAGCGGCTGCCTTCGAGATGAAGGTTCACACCGAACTCCAGACGTTCAAGCACTCCATTAAGGGTAAGGCCCAATTGGGGGTCCACCTCTTTGCCGAATCTTTGTTGGTCATACCCAAGACCCTGGCCGCGAATAGTGGCTTTGATGTCCAGGACACCATTGTCAAGTTGTCGAAGGCCCAGCGGGAGGCCGAGTTATCGGTGGGTCTCGACCTGGTCACCGGAGAGGCCATGGACCCTGCTGCTCTTGGCATCTTTGACAACTACTGTGTGCGTAAGCAGATGCTTAACTCCTGCTCCATCATAGCTGGCAATCTCCTGCTCACCGACGAAATAATCCAAGCGGGCTTGACGAGCCTAAAGGGTTAAACGTTGGTTTCTGTTTGAGTTTGCTCGGTGCCACACCGCACAGCCTGGCTGGGAGTCCTCCGATTGAAGCACTCGATTGTGGAAAACTTCTTCTAGGAAATATGACAGCCTGGGGACCCGAAGGTGTGCCAGGAACACGAGAGCCTAAATGGAACTAGCAGAAAAACGACAGCAGTTACACTAAGAAAATATACGACTTTTCTTGTTAAACTTAAAATAAAAAAGATTAAATTTGCAACTAACTTCATAACTAATTTTTAAATAGTGATTTTCTTAACACTAGATTTCCTTTTATAAATAAATAAATCAATGTTGAACTAGACAACATTTTCTGCTTGTGTTCACGCATTTCTTCCACTTTTTTCCAGCAAATTCAATTCCCATTTTCACTTAAAACTTTTTAACTTGGTTGGCAGGAAAAAAAAAGAGAAGAGCGGACGCCAGGACATAAAGTAAACAAATACGCCCTCGAGACAAATTAAGTGATTTGCCCCGCTTTACACATTTTTCCTGCTGATTACTTTTCCTCACCCACCCCCCGTGGCCGAAATTGAATTGCCCAAAAAAAAAGGAAAAACCAAGCGATGCGATGCGATGCCAGGAAAGGAATGGTTTATCAACTTTTGATAAGGAGTATATCTCGTAAAGTGTCGTCCTGCCCGCTGGCAGTGTCCAGAATCAACGGCGTTGGGTCTTGCGCGTCCGCTGCTTGACCTCCTCCTCCATTTCCTGCTGCACCTCCCCCACGAGATCGGCGACGACCTGGTGATCAATCATCCGCAACGGCTGCTTGTGCTCGAGGACAGCCACCTCGATTTGGTTCTGATTCAACGTGGCTGAACACACCAGGGTGCGGACCACATGCTTCAGCATGGCCATGGGCTCATCCGCGGAGGCCAGAATCTCGTCGGCATGCTTCTCCATATGCGCCCGGGCCAAGGCACCCGAGCGCCCGGTGCTGCTTGCCTTCCACTCGTAGAAGATGCCCGAGGGCTCCGTTTGGAACAGGTGCGGAGTGCCGTCCTCGTCAAAGCCGCCCACCAAGCAGGATAAGCCAAAGGGACGCCGGCCATTGCTTTGTGTGTATTTCTGCTTCATCTGAGCTATGAATCTGCAAAAGGAAAAATATGGAAAGGGAAGGGTAATGGAAAAACCAAAATTAAACGGATTTTCCTCACCGAGTCATATACTCCACGGACACGGGCTTCTCAAAGTTCAAGCGGTGACTCTGCGCCTCTGCCTGGGATCGGCTGACTATGATTCGGGCATCGGCTGTCAGACCAGCAAAGGTCATCACCACATGGTCGTCGAGCATGCAGATCTTGCGCACGGTTCGGCCTTCCTGCAAAGTGCCCACGTTCTTCCTCTCCATGCCCAGAATTATGGAGTTGTTGGTGCACAGACCCACCTTAAGGTAAGGATTAAAGTGTCCTGTCAATATTTGAGCTAATTCCAAAGGAACTAAGCTATGTTTACCACTGTGGATCCCTTGCGCACCGCCTCCTGGGCATACTCAACCTGGAGCAGGTGGCCATCGGGCGAGTATATCGTCACAGCGCGGTCATAGCGGTCAGCCATGGAAAAAGTAATATTATAATGTATGTGAATATATTTTAACTATTATTTATTTTAGGTACTATTTGTGTTTAATAGCTAAGAATTTTCGGAATACTATGATAAGGAAAATACACACTTACGTCAATATGAGCAAAAAGCCTGCTTTCATGAAAGGTTTCCTAAAAATTATTTAAGGTATTAAAATAATAATTATAATTAGACCCAAAAATAACTCAAATAACATTTCTAGAGTCACTTATTTTAAAAGCATTTGAAACCAAAATTCCATTTAGGAAGTGCTATATACCACAAATTGCTGTCATCAAAATTACAACACAAATTTATGCACAAATTCTTAATGAAATATCCTTAAAACATCGTATTAACTGGAATACAATTAAATCGTTTTATAAATAATCGCTTTATGCAATTTGTAGCTGTCATCGGCATCAAGCTTTAATTAAATCGCAATAATCGCTATGAAATAAAATAAATAATTGAATTTGCTGCAATAATGGCAAATGTGCATAATCCGTTCTATATGCGAATTAACAATTATCGCCTTAATCAAATTATTGATGTCACAAATTGAGACAATTACAAATGAAGCTGTTATACCATATTAATAGCCAGCAACATTTTGGCCAAATTGCTATTGGCTAGGACCACCTTTTCGGCCCGCCGACACCCGGCATTAGATCCTACTTAAAAGAGAAACAACCAGTCCTCGTCCTGCGCCTCGAATGCTGACAACAAAATCTCAAAATGCAACAAAATCTCTGTCCAAACGTAATCGTAATCGAAACAGCTTCATTTGGCTAATGTGCTTAGCCAACAGAGGGGGGACACCCGAGTGTCTTCGTTCGCATCCGACTTTGAATCCAACTCCCCGAAAGAGCCAAGATGCGGTGCTTAGTATGCCAGCAGCGCGCAGTCCGCCATAAATTTATATTTAACATTTTATGACAACCGTGCTCAGGAGTAAGGGACACCGAGCGCAGAGGGCGGGCCCCATCTCCTTCTCCTCCTCCTGGCTGGAGCAGATCCGGTTGGTGTGGCCCACACTTACTAGGATTAAACACGTGCCATCACGGAACACCCGATGTGGGCCAAAACAAACGTTTACAAAAGTGCGACGACTGCCAAATAAATAAATTAAGCGTGGCGGCAAACAAAACGGACCGACAAATAGAATCACAAAAATGCAATTATTTTCACTCCCCATTTACACACGTTGTCGCACTCTCTGTCTTCTCTTTTTTGGGAAATCTGCTTTATTTTCCCTGCCAACGCAATGAATTTTATTTAAAATTTTATTACCATGGCCGCGGGGCCAAGCGCTAAATGAATTAATAAAGGCATTTATCAAAATTGACAATCAAAATGCATTAGCCGGCCGCAGCATGTGAAAAAGCTCGATTTGTAGTTTTAAAAGTTTATACATATTTTTTGGTTTTAATTGAAAACTAACTAAAGAAATTATAGAATCAAAATTCAACTTATCAAATATCAAAATTCAACTTTTATGTTAAATATGACAGTTTAATTTTTGGCAGCACTTGTGTTTAAAAATAAAGAGTTCAAAGTTTCTAATAAATAAATATTGATACATTTTCTAAACTAAAGGAAAACATATTTTTCCAACTCTTTGAAGATGCTTTTATGCTCTCCATTTTTTTTATTATTATTTAATAAAGTCTTCCCACATGTTGTTGAGAATTATAGAACTTTCTGAAAAACAAAAACACTCGCCCTCTAAAAAGGCAGCTCCATTAATAGTTAAGCTCTCGTTGAGCTTGTTAATTAAATAAACATTTCCAATTTAAGGGCCATGGCTTCATTAGCACTTTGCGCAAAATGGAGCCAAACCCCAGATGGAGAATCGAGTGTCTCTGGCCCCAGGCAATGTGCGAGCATTAAGTATACGCCGTGTGTTCGGTGTTCGGTGCCTGCTCCTGCCCGTTTTCGGCATTTGATTAAGCACTTTTGCCCCATAAATAGTGAGCATCGAAGCATCGGGGCAATCGAAAATGCTGCTGCTGGTTCACACCGAACAAGGAAGTGCCCTTGAGGCATTCGAAGAAGAAGGGTGGCTTACAGGGCCAGGCAATGAGCAGAAAATGCGGAAAATCGGAAAAGCTGAAGGGGGGCTTGAACACAAGACAGCAGCCACATAAAACAAGGCAACAACATGAGCCAAAAACAGCAGAAACTTTTGGCGGGGCAAAGCCATGGGAACTTGCCACGATTTGTTTGCTTCGAGCTTAATTTGTAGCGTCAAATGGTGTTGATTGTTGTTTTTCTTGCTTCTAACCCAACGCCACCCCACACACCCCCCATCGCCATCGTCATCGCAACTAAGGACCCAATAAAAGTTGAGGACGCTGTTGTGGATAAACAAGGTTTGGAGCACAGTTTCAAGTGTTTCCAGCTCGGAGCGGGGCAAGTGTATTCCCACTCCCACGTCGATGTGTGGAAATTAATGACGAGCGATTTGAACAAGATGGGAGTTTGGTATGGGATAAGATCGGGAGCTATGGAAATGTGTTTACATGCTGAAAATGTCGGCAGTCCTCGTTGTGCCTGCGGCATGCAAGAAACATATTTCTGCAATTTGTCAATTAATCATTGTTGAAAAGTATATATATAATATTATTTTGTGTTGTAGGGGTCATGAGTCGCCGACTTGTATCTGATTTAATTGAATTTATGGCATTCATTTCATATCTTTATTTATCCAACTCATCACCCAGACCCTAGATTCATTAAGAAAAATATATAAATAAAAAGTAATATAATCTTGTTGATCTTATATCATATGGAAAATATATACAACTTTTTATGAAAATAATTTTCTTATTCCTCAAAACGGTATAAATATTTACATTTAACTTATCTTTAAAAGCTTTTTCAGTATCTTTATTCTTCTGTTTAATATATTTAAAACCCCGCAACAGTATAGTCTTGAACTAAACCTGTGTATTTTTTAAAGATATTTTTTCCTACCTCTCCAATCTCAGCCATTTAATCAGTTTTGTATTTCTAGCTTCAGCCATTCCCTTCTCTACCTTGCTGGCAGCTGGGAAACGTTTATATTTTGTTTGGATTTCCCGGGACACGCTGACGGCGGCAAAATGCAAATGACCTTTGACCATTGAGTGCAGACGGCTACTGGCCCGGTTTGTTGCCACGACTCTATATCTCTATATTATGTATACGTAAGCTGCGTGTGTCTCGGCTAAGTAAACACACGACAAACACGAGGAAGGGGCCAGAGTTCGCCCCGGCACCTGATGTTTCAAACGGCGCGCTCAGACATTCACCTGGGCCTGAGCCCTTTTTAATAAACCGAGCAATGCACACGCCATTGTTGACTTAGTCCTTTCGCATCTCCTCGGAAGGATCCAGCCACTGTTCGTTCCTGAAACTGCCATTGCTGCTTATGTAGATGTTTGCGAGGGCTTCGCCCCAAAAGTGCCATTTTGAGTCAACGAACTTTGGCCTGGCCAGCAGGCTGCGTCCTTTGATGGCCGCTTATAAGGGCGGTTGTGCTTATTGGCCATGTGCCTGTTGAACTTGAAGATGTTACCAAGGAACAGCACCTGGTGGCCGGGCATCGGCTGGCCATATCTCTAAAGTGGTCAACGCGACACTGAGAATGAAATCAGTCTTAAATAAGAATAAGTTTTCTTGAGATCAAAAAACAATACTTAAATCGGAAATACCTTAATTTCTATGGTAATTTAAAATTCTTTTTTAAGCATTTTATACTAAAATAAATCTTTAAAAATTATCTTTTCAATTAAGAAATCCAATCTTCCAGCATTTTCCCTCAGTGAAACCCTACCATGAGTTGAGAAGAGCTCATTACGCTTACAGCAACTTTGACGGGCATATCGGCGGATCTGCCTGCTAGTCATTAGGACATTAATACGTGAGCTGGTTTCGGATATGGGCAATACTCAATTTAATTAGGAGCACAATATGTCCGTGAGGGGTTCAGTTCCGGGTTCCGGGTTCCGGGTTGCGGGTGTTGAGTGCCGGGCTACGGGGCGGAAGGCAATAATGTAATTTAGAAGTTGCAACTTGCTGCGCTGCCAATTCCATTTGGAAGTTTCCAGTTGCACTCACGCACAACCGCGAATAAAGTGCAACCAATTGCAGTAAAGTGCAACTGCAGCTCCATCAGTCAGTCCCAGGACCACCCTCCCTAACCTCCCCGCACTTGCTCCGCTAACTAAAAGCCAAATGGCGACAAATGCTGTGCAAATTAAGGAGCTGGGAGCTGGGAATGGGAATGGGAGCCGCCAGGAAGGTATTGATGGAGAAAAATGCAGCCAGCGAAAGAAAATGGAAATGGGAAAATCGAAGTGCGAGTAACGAGGAGCATGGAGCATGGAGCATGGTGCATGGAGCGACGTTTTCCACTAATGGTCAGCGAGGGTCGAGGAAATTGTGAGTGCTTCAGCTGTCGCGCACTTTCGTCTTATTAAAGTTGCAAGTCCTTCCATTTTTTAGCTCATGTCACTAGAACCATTTATCATATTGAAGTTGGACTTGAAATAGAGATATCTATCAGAGAAACTAACACATCCAAGGTATCAAAATCCATTGATATTTATTTTCCTGAAAGTTTTAGGAAAAATAACAATAAAAGCACACGTCTTGCAGCTAATTTATGCAGCTTTAGGTGAAGGAACTACCTCACACAAGCACAAACTTTCCGGAAATCGTATCCCAAAACACAAACACCTTTAACGAAGCCCAAGCAAGTAAACAGAATAAATTCGGAAATAAACAAGCCAATTGAAACGCGACCAAATCAAAGTCACAAGATATTGCCGCACCGAAATGCCCGAGAAAGGACCTGTCGATTCCTTCGATTCCCAGCTCTATAGAGCTACCCCAGCAGTGCAATTGCAATGGCGGCGGCGACGACCACGACGACACGCGACCTCCATGCATATAAACATTTCACAGTCTGGCGACATATCTGCTATATTTTTATGGCCAACGTGCGGGCCAACACCAGCACCAGAGCTTCCTTTTGACCAGAAAAAAAATACACGGAAAATGGGAGAAAAATGTGTCTGTAGAGCGCCCTTATCTCTGTATAATCCACTTTATATTTTCACACTACCACACACAAATTGAAAATAAACACAAATTCGGGTTACGAGCGGCAAAAAAAAACGAGGAGGGAAAGGGAAAGGCCAAAGGAAAACTCAGCTGGGGATTACCATTCATCGAAAATCAAAATCGGCATTTATGAAAGACATAAAGACTCTCGTTGCCCAAACGGAATTATTGGGTATTTGAAGTTTGCTTTAAAAGGTTTATTTTTGTAGTAGCTTTTCATAATAGTTTTGCAGCTAAAAAAATAGAAAATGAAAGCCTTTTAAAATGGGAAAATCGAAATAAACACGAAAACAAAATAAAGAAGAAGAAAAATACTTTTAAATTAATAGTGAATAGAATTCTGAATTTTATGCTGTATAAAGTCACCATACCAGGCATAGTTTTGTCAGTTTCCATTAAAATTATTAGTAATTCATTCACTGTATTAGCTTCGACAATGTTTAGCCCTATAAATAATGAAGTAACCTCAAAATTTCAAAGTCCACAAAAACAGCCAATTTCATTGCAAAATAATAAAATACTTTCTGTTGCGATTCCCCAGGTGCCCGTGGAATCCACCCAGCTGCATTTCCTCCGGCGTAGAGGACAGGTCAAGCCGGTGGCCAAAGCTGCTACCGCTCCTCCTGCAAAATCAACTTCTTCTACTGTATCAATTCTTTCTGCTGTTTCTGCTTCTTCTGCTTCGTCAGCTCTTCGGGATTCCAAGAAGGATCTGGAGAAGCCATTAAATGTAGAGCAAAAGCCTATCCCTCGTCCAAATCCCAAATCAGAAGTAGCCAGAGGGAAGCCAGAGCAGTCCAAGATAAAAATAACTACGGGAATTCCGCCAAGGACAACAGTTTCCCCTAGAAAAATAGACTCACCCAAAATCATAGCCTTTGGCCGGACTCTCACCAATCCAAGAATGCTCCCCGATTTTCGACAAAAGACTACCAATTCTGAACGGAATGAATTTAAGGTAACAAAGTCCGCCTACAAACCCACGGTGTCCACGATATTCTCCTACGATCTATCACCGCTGGAGCGGAATGACTATGGCCTCTGTCACAAGAAACCCATGAATCCCATGAAATCGGTTCCACACACAGAAGTGCAGCTGCTGCAGAGTGGACAGCGATCCACTTATTTAGAGAAGCGATACGAACTCACTCCAGATGCCAAGTACAATTATCCCGAAGCCACCAGCATGAGATATGGCTGGTTCCATCGCCTGGGGGATCCTTTCCAGAAGCGACTACCAAGAAAAGATTAAATAAGGTTTTAGTGTATTTCCAAAGTAATTTTTAACAACTAATGATTGTATATAAAATCAATTTAAATGTGTACTAAAAAATATTAAGGAATATCTTCTTTTACTATTACTTGTTTTATTTATTTTAAAAATGTTTTAAACATATGAGAGGTTTATAATTATTATAAACTTGATTTCCGATTAATGGTATGAAAAGTTAATTTTTATATATTTTTTAATGAAGCGTAACTCTGTGAGTTGTTCAGTTTATTTTAAACCAACTATAACTTAATTTGACTCGGAGAAAAAAATATCTTTATCGATTTTAATTGCAATATGCAGCTACTAGAGCTGAACGAACGGAAAATAAATTAAATTTTGGAAAGGCAGCAATTCATTTAGGCATCTGCATCTGGTGTGCATCGCCGCCTCCGACTAGCTCATCTCGTGTTATAATGCGATATATGTGGAGCACATGCCAAGGGCCGTAACTGACAGCCCCGACTTTCTGACAGTCCTCCACTTCCGTCCGTTGTTTAGCTGCAGCAGTTTTTAAAGTTTCGCTTTCGGCTTCTGGCTCTGATTGCCCAGAAAATAAAATTCAGCAAGGACAAATTGCATAAGTCGGGAGCGACGGATGTTTTTCGCCCCCACCCGTACCCATCCCCACACATGCCCCGTACAACGGGGCGTATGCGTATTGTGTTGTCTGCCTGCTGCTGGTGGCCTGTGTTGTCTGGCATTTAAAGTGCCGCAAAGTTGAGGAACTTTCAGAAACTCGTTGCGGTTCCCGGTCTTTTGATTGACTCATGAAAGTCTTGCAACTTTTTAATTGTTTTGTAACATTTCCACAAATAATTTTGCAATTTTTTCCCCGCTGGAGTTTGTCGTCGTGTCGTCCGTCTTGCAGCTTTATTTCATTGGCACAGAGATTCTACGGGGCGTTGGCTTCAGACTTATTAACTTCATTCCATGGCAAAAATACTTTAAATTCGCCGGATCCGCTTGTCTGTCTTACGGTCTCTGTCGCTGATTGTCTGCAATTCATGGCAGATTTCGGGTTTCATTGTTGCATTCGAAGCACTTTCAGCTGAGCAAACTTTCGCCGAGACACTCTGCACAACTTTCCTGTCCATCCTGTCCAGGGCCAGTCAGTCCGGAGTCCGGACTCTGGATTCCGGATCCCGGAACCCCTCCTGCACTGGTCCACTGAGTTGGCTTGTCTGCGGCTGTTGGGTTTTGCCTGATTGCAAACAAACAATCCTCACTTGGCCCGCAGCAGCTCGCTCGCTGGCTCCCAGCGGGGCTGAAGTTTATTATTATTTGGCTTGTTTCCCGTTTTGGCGGTTTTATTTACCTTTAAATAAATTTCCGTTTTATTCTTTTCCATCGGTTTGCCTTTATTTGTTTTCGATTTCGTTGTTGGGGCGAAAGTTTCGCTGTGTTTACTCGGTATTTGCCACACAAATTGTGATTGATGAATGTTATGGGATCCTAGGATTCCCATAGATCACAGGATCAATAGTCCATTTGAAAGATGTCGAAATTTACGACAAGATTCCTGCGTGTGACCCGGCAAAGAGGATGCCAAAATATCTGAGAGCAGTTTTAAATATTTTACGAGTACCACACTTCCTCCCCTTGGCCAATTTTTACGGAATATGATGTGAATTTATGGGTCAGTGGCCAGGCAAAGATGAAATTTTCGAACATTTTGTGGTAATTTTTATTACTTCTATTGCCCAGGACATGAAGCTGCTGCTGCTGGCTGGCAATGCACTGCTCCCAGCTCCAGAACTAACTTGGCCTCGGCCGAAAGTCCTGATGGTTGCCGTAAAAGTTGGGGTTTTGCGGTTGTCGATTGCGAATCACAGCCAGCCAGCCAGCCAGCCAACCAGCGAGCCAGGCAAGCAGGCTAGTTCCCGGCACACCATTCCACTCCCACAGGGCCATAAACAATGCAAAAATATAATTCTGAGCAATCAATGCGGTTTGTAAGAGCCATTCTTTGGTGGTTGGAGTTCATTATTTAAAATGCCCCCGAAAGGTTTTTGTTTCTGTGGCGAGAATGAGCTTTAATTTCAATGCAATTGTTGAACTCTCCAGTTGGTAGAATTATGTTTTTAATGAGATTTAAACACGCCCCCGTAGACCCAAGTAATGATACTACACAATTTGGCTTTTATACTAACTTTTATTGCGAAACTTTTTTACAAATTCTCTTTATCTAACTCGTTTGCAAGCACACACTATATTATTGTTTAGAGTTATCACGCGGTTTCAATTCAAATTCAATATCTCGTCGCCTACAATTAATTCAGTGGTTTGCCGTAAATACACTCAAGTTTTTCATAGAGCATAGGGTTTAAATCGTAAATTAACATTTCGCTTAATGATCACAATCGCTTCGCTAATTTTGTTTGGGGGCCAAGTGAAGTCGTCCGTGGTTTGGGAAATTTTTATGGGAGGTACACAACACACATATATCGGGGATGTAGACATAAAACTAGGACATTAGACTTTAGAAATCAAGACGTAGGATTAAGTGTGGTTATTAACATGTATTTCTAGTAGTTTTCGTTTTTTTTTGTGCATTTCTTAGAGAAGATACCGAACTACAGCCAGGCGTTAAGTAGAGCATACACTTTCATCCCGCTCAGGGATCTGGGATGCAGTTAAATACATAGTTGCATTTTCTCGTTGGAGATTTCTCCCTCGCTTTATGTAAAGTGTTAACAATCAATTCATACTATAGTCAGAACATTTCGGAACACACGAGCAGCCACTCCTCACTCTCGATCGCCCCGGACTCCATCTCCTCCACATCATCACTTCGGCTTAGGTACGCGCCCAGGCTCTTCCTCCTTCGACTCACCTTCGGTCGGTCAGAGCAGCTTCTTGCTGTTATTCGTCGAGGACAGATTGGCACTGGCTTTGGCCGTGGCCGTGGCTTTCTTCGTTGCTGTGGGCTGAGGCGGAGTTTGTATCGTGGGCGGCAGGCCCATGTCCGTCTGGGGCAGAATCTTTTCTATTTGCCGCTCAGCCGCTTCCCGTAAAACTGCTTCCGTCGCAGTGCCGCCGGGAGAAATGCCGCCGCCGCCTCCACCACCACCAGACTTCCCGCTTCGTTCGGAGCCAGCCGAGTCTTTCGTTGGCGGTCTGCTCTGGGAACCATCTTTCTTCTCCGCCGGCAGAACTTTCGGCGCTACTTCGTTAAGGTCTGCGGCGTTGTCTTTAAGCGTTTTGGCCGTGTCCCTGAATGCGGGCTAAAAAAAAAATAATTATAACATTAAAATATAGTAGAAAAAGGGAAGATCAACACTATCACTTACTTCCTCCTCAAGCGGCTTAGCTTTATCGGCGAGCTTATCCGTAGTGGACGCTGAAGCACCTAGCTCGTGGGCAATGTCCTGTATCTCCTTGGCCGAGTCGTGAATGTCATCAACTAGCTTGGCCAGGTCCTTATCCGTATTCTCCACCTCACTCTTTAGCTTCTCAGCCTCCTTCATGCTCTTCGCAATCGCCTTCTCAATCTTCTGCTCGGCCTGCAGGACCTGCTCCTTTTCTAGCATATAAATCAGGTCCTCGATGGCCTTCTCGCTGAGCTTGATATTGTCGCGACCAATGGACTCCATCACCTGGTAACGATACACACAATCTGAGAAACATTCCTTTACCTCAAGTTTTTTCAAGGACACTTACCTTGCGAATTTCGTTAACCGTCACCACACCATCCTTGTCGGCATCGAACTTCTCTAAAACAGATTCAATGTGCTTGAGGCGCGCCTCGTCGCTGGTTTCCTTTAGCACCTTGATATTGTTCATGAGGTCATCAATGCGGACAATCTCCTCGTGACGCCGCCGCGACGCCTGCTTGGACAGCAGCTCGGTGAACTCCTCCAGCTGCTTCTTGTCGATCTTGAGGGCCTCGCTGTCGATGCTCTGCACCACCTGGGTGATCTCGTTCACTGAAATCACGCCGTCTTTGTCCGCATCGAGCTTGACCAACAGATCCTCGACCACCTTGAAGCGCTCCTCGTCCGAGGCCTCCTTCACCCGCCGAATTGTGGAAACTAGCTCGTCGATGTGCACCATATTCGACACCTTCTCTGGTCTGGCGGGAGTGTAATCGCTGGTATCTGCCTGCTTGATCTGGTGCTGCCTGTGCTCCAGGTCGTGGAGAACCGTGTCCAGCTCGGAGATCATCTTGTTGACCCGGTTGTAGAGCAGCTTTGCCGCTCGACTCTCGCGCACCGGTTCCTTGACCACCTGGCGAACCTCCCGCAGCTCCTCAACATCATCCTTGTAGTCGGCCAGCTCCTCCTTCAGCTCCTTGATCGTCTCCTTCTCCACCACAAGCTGCTTGTCGGACGAGAGAGTCTTCAAAGCGTCGGACAGCAACTGGACATCGGTGGAGGAGATGCCCTTATCGGTCTCAGTCATTGAAGCCTTCTCATCGCAGCTGAGAAGCTCCTTGGCTGTTGTTATCTTCTTGGAGAACACATAGGGAGAGGGATCCTCATCCTTGATGGCCGTTCGCTTGGCGATCGTCTCTTCGCGCTCCTCCTCCCGCTCTTCACGAATCTTACGCTCCTCCTCCTTGATGATCTCGATCTTAGTCCTGTTGTCCACCTTGCCCTCGCTTTCGCCAATGGCGTGGCGTGTGTGGGCGCCCACGGCATCCGGCAGAACGCGCATGGTCTCCTTCAGTTTGTCGGTGGTGTTGCTGTCGTCGGACATGAGCACGGCTCGTGACAGAAGCAGCAGCGTGGGTGGCACCTGCTCGTTCAGCGATAGGTCAATCCACTCCTTCAACTGGAAACGCAGTCGTTCCGCTGTGAGGCCATAGGCCCGCATGCCGCGCGCCTTGCACGCCTGCTGCAGCTCAAACAGATCCAGAGTGTCGACGCCCTCGCGGGCAATCACCCGGTCGTCGGTGGCCAGGGAACGCAGCTTGAGCCGCAGCTGGAAGCGCAGCAGTGTGGTAGTGCCGATCGTATTCAGCTCTAGCACTCGGCAGAGGGCCGCTAGTTGCTCCCGCGACAGAGAATCCAGGGTGATTTCGTCGTCGAAGCGCTTGGCAAACTTGATGATTTCATCATTGCTGACGGCCTCGCCGGGATTGCGGATCTTGGTGAAGAAGGCCTCGAACTGCTTGGCCTCCTCGCTGCTGTGCTCCTTGTGCTGGACGGGCATCTGGTCGAGGGTCTGCTGCAGGAACTTGGCCACCTCGAGGCGAACATTTAGAGACTGCCGCAGCTTCTCCTGCCGATCGTTCGAGGTCTGGAACGTGGAGGGCAGCATGCCGGGGAAAAACTTGATGAACAGCGGCAGCAGCAGCTCCATGAACGGCACAATGATGAACACAGAGAAGGGGATCAGACGGAACAGGTCCGAGGTGGTCCGCTGAAGCTGTTTGTTCTCGCGCCGCGTCAGCGTCTTGCCGTTGAGCACCCGCCAGAGCAGTTTCGAGCAGATGGCCACGTCAATGAAGAGCAGGCGAAAGCCGTGGTAGTAGTGCACCAGTTCGTCCCAAATCCTTGTGCCCAGCGGCTTCTTTGGCTTGGCCACAGATTTGTCCGTGGCTGAGGCCACAGCGGTCGCCGAGCTAGCCGTTGCCGACGTTTCGCCCATCGTTGCGCTATCGGATTTGGGTTTATCACTGGAGGCAGTGGCAGTGGCTGCAGCGCCCTTGGTCACACCCGTTGCCTGGCCATTGGCCACCTCTTTCATGATCTCCTCGACCTTCTCCTTCTGTTGGTTCTTCAGCTTCTTGACCGTCACATCGATTTTCGAACTGGAGGTCTCAAACAGAGATCGACTTAGATGAAGATGCCTGAATCCATGGCCTGAGTAATGGTATCCGTAGCTGGTCGGTGCCTGGAACCTTCGGTGACCATAGAGCTGGCAGGAGCCCAGGGATTTGCTTATCTCTAGCATCGAAGTGGATGCGGATCTCCGGGGCCGCTCGTCCGATTTGCCGTTGCCATCTGTGGAGTGGATCGAGCTGCAGGTACAACAACTCGATTTGAGATCTGTAATTGGTTTTAAGAAATTAATATTAGTAACTAGGATAACTAAGAGTAGGAGAATATTCTCATTAAAAATCATTCCTAAGGTCAATGAACTGAATATGCAGTAAGTACTCCCACATCATGAAGGCTTTTCCGAAACACATTTCCTTTCTCTTTAAGAAAATGAAAACAGTTCAACAATCTTAAACAGCCGGCATGGGAAGGAAAAAAAAAAACAAAAAGAGGCAAACAAAGAGTGAAAACAAAACCGCACAATAAATTATTAATCACAAAACGAACAAAAAACAAGAAAGTTTTGCAGGTGATAAGCTTGATAACCGGCTGATAACGGTTTGTTATTGGGATTTGGAAGATTTGGAGGTAGACGCAACAACGAGTTGATAATGGAAAAGGCAAAGATCGCCGGCGACTTTCGAGAATTAGCACCTGGAGTGTATAGCTTATGTAAATCCCGCACAAACCTTCTCGACGCTGCGAATTTTCCTCCTCTATAAATAAACGATGTGGCAAACATTAAGCAATGTGCGCCGAGAGTGCAATTGTTTACAGCAAGCACACTTTTCCTTTTCTTTTTCCCACTATTTTTATTTTTTCTTTTTGCGCTTATTCACTCTTGGCAATCGCTCAAGGTAAGTGAATGCGAAACAAGGAGGCAAGGAGGAGGAGAAAGTGTAGGCGATTTCTGACCTCTTTTTCGTTTCTTTTTAGACATTTTAGTTTTCCATTTTAGACATATTTTCGGGCTGCACTTGAAACCTCTTTCGTTTGCTCTTTTTAGAGGTTCTGCGTGACTGTACTTTTTCGCAGGTGCCGCGATGTCTGGCTGCGATTTCTACCTGTCTTTGGCACCTGTCGTTTGCCATAGGAAAATTCTCAGAAATGACCAGAAATTGTCTAAAATTCTAAATTCGTTTCGCAAATAATGCCAAATTTGTGAGTGACATGTACAGTCAAAGATTTCTCTACGGAAATGGATCAAAAATAGGTAAAAGAGGGTGCTAATCTAATAGATACGAAAGATTTGCTGTTCAGTAAATACAGTAAAACCTTTATAACTAAAAGTTGGTTATTATGATCCCATTATTTTTATGTATTTATGTTTATTATACGCTGAACAAGTATTACAAAATAATAAACAACTTGAACTTGTTTGCAGGTCAGTAAACAAAAAACTGGTTTTTAAGTCTCAAGCTAGTTCTAATATTTTCCTAAAAGATAAGACTCCCAGATGTCGCGATTCAAAGTCCACATAAACAACAAAAAAAAGAAACTAAAATAAACGTGAGTAATTAAATTAGCAGCTAAGCTTGAGGATTTCAAACTTATATCACTCGATTGCGTGTGGCAGGGAAATAATAGAAATATAGAATTTCCCCAGGGTAATTCGCAAGGCCTAACAGCGCAGTTCGCTGGCAATCAGCTGTTTTAGCGAAAGTGCAGCCAAAACAAAATACTGGATAGACAACACACACTCGCAAACATATGCACACACACTATCAGAACGGGGTAAAATCAATGGAAAATTTTCATGCGCTGGCTTCTTTACACTCTTCCCGCTGTTCCTCCGCTGCTTTTGTTTTGTATGGCTGGAAACTTACACCGCTGGTTGAAGTTCTGGACCAGGTAACTCGTCCGCAGATTGCGTCCCTTGTGGCGCAGCAGGGCGTTCATGATTTCGTTCGGTGGTCAGCGGGGCTGGTGCTGTTGGGCGCTGGGCGCGGCTTTGCTGCCAATCCGATTTCGTAGAATTTTCAATTGTAATTTTGATAATTTCCAACAAACTGTCTGTTTTATGTGTATATTTGCCTTTTCTGTCGTTCGTCTCCGTTTTGCTTGAGAGTTTCTGTTTTGTTTGTTGGCGTTGCCTTTGTTATCGTTTCGCTCCTTCTCTCTCTCTTTCTACCTTTCGCTGCTTAACGGTACTAATGTAAGAGAGAAAATAAAGGGAAAGGAGTTGATGTTGATTAGCCGTAAAGCAAAAGATTAGGTTTTTTTTAATAACTGAAAATGTGTGTGTGTGTGTGTCACACATATGCACGCACGCGGCGGAGCGGCTACGTCATCGCCGCAATATCGCGCGATCTTTCATTGTTTTTGTTTTTGCCCCGCCGCGCCTCGCACTCTTCTTCCAATCAAATTACACAACTTCAGCCACAGATTGCGAATTATTTGCGTATTTCCTGCAAGTGTCAACCGTTTGACTCGCGTCTATACGATTACCGTCGATTTATGCGACAATTACCGTTTATATATAACCAATTTACTGCAGGTAAATAATAATATAAAGTGTTGGTTGTATTAAAACTTGTAAATTTAATGATAGTGTGACCGAAGCGTGTGTAGGATAAAAATACGTAGTGCAGCATTGCCAGATGTAAATCTGGTTTCTCTCTAAAAAATCTCAAATAGTTTAAAATTTCCCATACAAAATTAACCTAAATTCAAAAAGTCTATTTATTTGAATGTATGCTTAAAAAAGTAATGTATCACTATAACTATAGGTTTGACATGAAAAAAGAGGTGAAAAATGTAATTAAAATGCTTTGGCGTATCTAGCTTGTCAGTCAACTAATATAACTTTTTAGATTTCACAATTTTTACTTTGTTTGCTAATAATATTAACAATAAAATATGCTTTGAAAAGCCTCTAAGCTTTTCCCCTAAACATTTCCCCCTTTAACATTTCCCCTAGGACGTCAAAAACCCCTAAAGCTAAGAGAAAACCCCTGATATGTGTGCACTGTCGTAAATATTGTGCTATTAGCTGGCATAAACTTTTTTAAAAATGATGACTGTTTTAGGAACTGTGTTATTTCTATAAACTGTTATAAGCTGTTATAAAAAACCGTTAAAAACATTAGAGAAAGGGTAGATTTTGAAACTTTCTGTAGGGAAATTTGTTTTTCTTCAGTGAACACTGAATACTGGGAAAATAAAATAATGTAGGGTTTTAATTGAATTAGTGGTTATACATTATTCACATTTATTAACTTAAACTTCTTATATTCGTTTAAAACCGAGTGCTTTAAAAGGCTTGCTTTATACTTTTAATTTTTACATTTCGAACCTTTAATAACCGATAATACCAGCTGAGAATTTCAACAATTTCTATAATTTCTTAGAGGAGCGTTTTTATTAAATTTTGTTGTAATTTTTCTTAGCTATTTAGCTGAATTTACTTTAACGTAACCAAAGCAAACCACAAATGCAGTTCTCCTTCACCCTTTAAGAGCAATTAAAAACCATGACCTTGTAGTTGTCATTGTCTTTCGGTTCCTTGGTTCCTTGGTTCCTTGACTGATTCCTATCTGATTTAGTGGTAATTACCCTAACCCTAGGTGTAAGTTCCGCCTAGTTGCAGTTTGTTTACGCGAATCGGTTGGAGTGGTCAGCTTCAAAATGTGGCTGGAACTCTATGTAATAGCTGCCATATTTTTTGTAAATATATACAGCGAGCCCTTAAATAATATCCTTCGGTCTCTGGATATAGAGCTGTCGTATAAAACAATCTTTTTGCTGCAAAATTCAAATGAGAGCTTGTGCTGGAACCAAACAGACTTTGAGGAAACGGTGCCAATATTAAATTTCAACGCGAGTGAAAGTGTGTATCTGAAGGATAGTTTCAACAGAAAGATACTGGCTCTAGTTTGCTTGGATAGAAACGAAAATGAGACACTGCAAGTTCTCTTTGAAAACCTGCAGGATATGCGCGACACTCATTCAATATTTTTCACATCTTCTAATGTCCAAATAAGTGACTTGTTCTTAAAGTGTTTCAAAGCAAATATGCTTAATGTGCTCGCTTTTCGGGGCTCAGACAGGGATATGGTCTACAGCTACCAAGCATTCCCAACATTTCGGCTCATAAAGCGAAGTGTGATGGAAATCAATAGATACTTTGAGCCGCAGCTGAAGGATCTGGGCGGATACACCCTTAAGACACTACCCGACAACATAATGCCAAGAACTGTGGCCTATAGGACTCCCGATGGACGCCGCCAGCTGGGAGGATATCTGTGGCACTTTATCAGGAACTACGCGAGCACCATTAACGCTACTCTGAAAATCTGCTGGGATCTAGTTCCAGAGGAGGGCATGACCCATTTGGCCATGGTCATCCAACAGGCCAAAATGGCTGGCGTGGACTTTCCGCTGGGCATTGATGGCCTTGATCTGGAGTCGGCGAAGCAGAACGTTCCCCTGGAGATGTCCAGCTGGTTCCTGATGCTGCCCATGGAGCCCGGCATTCCCCGCTCACATTTCCTTCAGCGATTGCGTCTGGAGAGCATGATTCCCCTGATGCTCCTGGTGGCCGTAGCGCTGGGAAATGCCCGTCGGATTGAGGCTGGATTGGGTCCCAGTTGGCGGAGCTTTGTCATTGGGGATCAAGCCCTACGGGGAATCCTAGGACAGCCCTTTGTTCTGCCAGGACGACTCTCCCTTAATTTGATGACGATCTATAGCATGCTCCTCATAGGTGGCTTCTTCATGAGCAACTATTACACCGCCGTCCTGGAGACTTGGCTGGTGCATCCACCTGTGAGTGATCCCATCAATAGCTGGGAGCGGATGCATTCTCTGAATCTGAAAATACTTATCATTCCCGCCGAAAAGGAGTACATGACGGAGGCCGTAGGCCGGGATTTCATGCATGTGCATCGCGACATGTTCGAAGTCACAAACTCGGCGGAGTTCCAGACAAAGCGAATGCAGATGGATCAAACGTATGCGTATCCTGTTACCACCACCCTGTGGCCGCTCCTCGAGCAGGGTCAGGCCAGGCTCCAGCGACCCATCTTCCGTAGATCCCGCGAAATAGTGTTCCTGCCGATGCTGATTCTGACCATGTCGCTGCCGGAGAACTCCCCCTTTCACAAGTCACTCCTCAAGTACAGAAGATACGCCCAGGAGAGTGGACTCTACGACAATTGGTTCAAACGGAGCTTCAACGAACTGCGGGCACTGCGAAAGATCTCCTACAAGGTCGACAGAAGGGATATAGAAGTATATTGTGATCTGAAGTGGGATGATTTTTACTTCATATGGCTTGCCTTTGTGGCAGGAACAATCGTTAGCGTCCTTGGCTTTCTGCTGGAGCTGGGTTACTATAGGTGGAATCGGAAATAGACGCCCAAATAAGCCTTATTAACAAGCTATTACCAATGTTAATCGTTAAGAAATATGCCCGTAATGGAAATCTATTGATTATTAAGGCTATAAATGTGGCCTATTCCTAGACCTAATAAGCAGAAACTAAGCCCTGACCGGTGTCACTTGTCGTGGAATTTTTAGCGAGTAAACCGCAAAATGTTGAAGAGTATTAAATTGCTTATTATAATCGTCATCGTTCTGGTTAAAGCCCAGGATGTTCCATTGGAAAGAATTTTACACTCCCTGAAGATGGAGCTATCCCCCCGAACCTTACTGTTGCTGCAAAATAAAGGGGATGCCTGCTGGATGCAAAACGAAATTGACTTGAACTTTTCCTATCTCACTTTTAATTCGAATCAAAGTAACCAGCTTAAAGGTAAAGTAAACAGGAAAATACTAGCCTTGGTTTGCCTGGAATCTGGATCAGAAGACCTTATTAACGCCCTATATGAAAATCTGATGGATATTCGGGGAACTCACGTATTATTTATGGCCACAATGCATACCAATATCACGTATTTATTCGAGGACTGCCTTTCCAATCAGATGCTCAATGTCCTGACCTTGAGGGGCTCAGATCGGGAGTTCATATATAGCTACCGTGCTTTTCCCCACTTCAAAGTACTTCGGCGAAGGCTAGCCCAAGTCAGAAGGTACTTTGAACCGCAGGTCGGGGATCTACAAGGACATCCCATCGCCACTATTCCTTACAGTCTGCTGCCACGTTCAGTAATCTACAGGGACAAGGAGGGACGTCGCCAGATGACGGGTTATCTCACACATTTCTACAAGAACTTTGCCAGGTCCTTGAATACTACACTGCGGGTACGATGGGACCTCGTTCCCGAGAGCGAGGCGCCCGATCATAATATTACTTCCGGTCTGCTGAGAGATGGACTGGTGGACTTTCCACTGGTTCTGACCACGCTAGCTCCGGAACCCTTTTACCCCAGCTATGTGGCGGAGATCAGCAGCTGGTTCCTCATGCTGCCCGTGGAGCCCGATATGCCGCTGTCCAGCTTGTACTTCAATCTGAAGGGTTGGCCCTACTTCCTGGGCCTGATGGTCGTGTTGGCTCTACTCCTGGTCAATGCCCAGCTCCTGGAGTCTGGGCAGGGATACTTCACCCTGCGGTGTGGCAACATCTTTGCGGATCATGTGCTCAGGGCCATGCTGGCGCAGTCCTTCGACATGCCCAACCGTCGCCTCTTCCTCAGTCGCACTCTGCTCTACAGTCTGCTGATGATGGCGGGACTGATAGTTAGCACATTTTATAGCGCCAATCTGGCGACGTTATTGGTTGACCCGCCGGCGGCCTACAAGATACGGAGCTACGAGGACCTGCGCAGGACCCACGGCAAGATCTTAATTTCCCAACAGGAGCTGCCGACTTTGAGTAACTCCATAGGGGAGGATGTTCTGGAGAAAAATCTGGATACCTTTCAGATAACCCCCTCGATTGTGGATTTTCTGAACAAACGGAATGAGCTGAACACTTCCTTTGCTTATCCGGTCACCAATATCCTGTGGCCATTCCTCCAAATGAAGCAGATCAAGATGCACAGGCCTGCCTTTCGGAAGTCGAACGAGATCAGCTTCATACCGTTTATGCCCGTGACCATGCCCATGGCCAGGAACTCGATATATCGAGATGCCTTCAACAGATATCTGAGTAACACGCTGACCAGTGGACTGTACGATCTGTGGTTTCGGAGATCCTATCACGAACTCATTGCCATTGGCAAGCTGAATTACACTGTGGACCAGGGAGAGCCCGGTGGCTATCACGATCTCATCTTTGATGATTTGTTCTACGTGTGGATAGCGTACATAGGAGGCACAACTGTCAGTCTTCTGGTTCTATCTTTTGAGATATTGTACTTTAAGTGGACAAAGGATAACTAGTAACTACTTCTGGATAGAACAAATAATCAAGTGTTACTTTAACTATTTAAAACTATTCTTAAACTTAAACTCAAATAATAAATAAATACACGCCGTGTCGCAATTTCAAACACTTTTTGCAAAAGCATTTTTATTCAAGTTTCACATATCTCTGCTCACTGCATCTTGATTTTCATCATTAAATGTTTTTCCATTTTCTTGTTCATTTTCGCTTGGTTTGTTGTTTTGTTGTGTTTTCGTTTTTCTTTTTGTTTTCTTTTGTTTTAGGTTTGTTAATAAGTAGGTATTTGTAATATGTTATAATTAGGAGTTTCGTTTCAATGGAATTACATATATAATGCATATATTATACGCCATCATCCGTGTGTCAGTATTATCTTCTGTGCTGCTTGTGTGGGTTTCGCTAGACAATTAAATGTGGAACTCCGCAGTCCAAGCCATAATAATAATAATAATAAAAATGAAATAAAGGTGAGATTTTTGTGAGTAGAATCGTTAAATGTCTCATTTTTAGCAAATGTGCAAAATTGAGTAATTCTTTAATGTATTTCCGTGTTTCAAATGGAGTGGTGTGTGTAGGTTTATCAATTAATTTTTGTAAGATTTTCAATTAACATTTCTTGTACTCTCTAAAAATTTAGCACTATAAAAGGGTTCTCTTTTTTGGGTTTCTTCTTGTTTTTGTTTTGTTTGTTGTTTATTTTAGGTAAATTCTGCAAAAGCAATTACCAAAAATTAAGTTTCAATTACAATTATAATTTGTAATAATAATAAAAAGTATGTCGCATTTGCTTGGCAAAGGAAAATAAACTTCTTTTACTTTTCATCTCGTTTTTCTTCGCTTTTGTTTTGTTTTGTACATTTTGTGTAAATATTATTCAATTAGATAATTTTCTTGTTTTTGTCTTGTAAATTCATATTGCATATGTGTGTCTCTGTGTGTGAGAGAGTGTGTGAAAGCCCTAATACTACTACATTTGTCCTGAAAAACTAGAATCGTAAGCTCCACTCGAAATGAAATCTAAATGGAAATAAATATGGTCAAATGAGAGCGGGGCGGGGGGAAGGAGGGTTACATTAATTAATTAATTATTCCATCCTAAATATTGCCATTGTTTATATAACTATTCTGTTAGGTAATTTTCATTTTTTGTTCTCTTGTGGTACTGTTTTAACTATACATTGTGTGTAGACGCAAAATTTGAGTCTTACAAATTTCGAGTGAGTTTCTTTTAGCATGGTTTCTTGGGTTTTTCCATCTCAATATCTTTTGTTTTCTTGGGGTTTTTCATTTTTTGCATTTCTGTTCTTGGAAACATTTTAAAAATTAAGCTCAATAATCTTAAATTATGTATGTAGTTGCTTTCGCTTCGGGTTAAATTGTATACACGCCTGCCTGCCTGCCTATTTCCGTTTTCCTTTAGGGTCTCAGAGTTTCCTTTTTTGTTTATATCGTGCCTTCGTAATAATATTCTAAAAGATTTTAAACATTGCATTGTGTTATATTCAATTAGTTTTTGTTTTTGTTTCTTGTCGTTACATTTACGGCTGTCTTTGCTGTCCTGTTTTGTGGTTTCATGTTCTTTCTTGCTACCTTGAAACAATGTACAATTAATTACAAAAAGTGTCTTGTAATTGCTAAAATTTTAATACTCATGTTCTGTTCCGCTGCTAAATATTTTTCCTGTTCAGCATCGATCTCTATACTCCTGCCATTCGTCCTTCCGTCTTCCGTCCGCAGCTGCGTCTACTATATAAATTACGTGTCGGGGTTCGCTTTCGCAATGGTTGCACTTGATTCCTTTCGTCGTCAAAAGTATTAGTTATAGCGTAGTGTGTGAGTATTATTATAAACGCTTTTTAACTACAGCGTGTACATTAAATATATATATATATATATGTTTATGTATATACGTAGAGTGAGTGCATCAATTGTTAATAGAGGGATTACATCAATTGTATTTTTTTCCTTTTTTCCTTTTAGTTTTTTTTTTGTTTTTTTTGCTTGTTAGTTTAGTTTTTGTTTTGCTTTTAATAGTAATATATAAGGTATGTGTAAATATTCATGTCACCTGGGCGTAGCTCGACAATGCTAAGGATCCAGTGAGTGCTTGGGGTGTGTTGTGGGGTAAATACATGTTCGAAATACGTACGCAATGTGTTCTGTTTAGGCGAGAAGCTGACACCGAAGCCTCTGCTCACTAAATTCAACAGTAAAGACAAACATCTAATTCCAAAAAAACGCTAGTGAGTGCTAAGAAACTGTTGTCCTAATGCCTAGAAAATCCTTTCAATTCGATATCGATATCGATTTCGCGTTCAAGTTCGAATTCGAGTACGAGTTCTTTCTCTGTTTCTGTTTCTGTTCTTATGCGCGTGTGTTTCTATAAATTTCAACTGTGTTGCAACACTTTTTGCCTACGTCTAAATGTGTAATGGCAGGACTAGTGTCCTGCGTCCTACCTCTGCCTGTCAGCTGCCTGAATGTTCGCTGCCGATACAATTTCTCGTAAATAGCTATATAGGGTTTATATATGTGTGTATATTGTATTTATGTGGGTTCCGAGTAAACTCCCTTCGCGATCCAGCTGCTGCCCCGGCTTAGTAGTAGAATATCTGGCCGGCCTTCTGACGCTTGCGCTCCTCCAGCTTGCGATTGATCTCCTGCTGCCGCTCGGCCTTGCTCAGGGCTCGGGCCACGTACAAGAACTTGTTGTCGCCCAGCTGCTTGCCGTGCAGGCCGATCACGGCGGCCAGCGCCGACTGTGGATTCTCGAAAGCCACGAAACCGAAGCGCCGCGAGCGCCCCTCCTCGTCCAGCATGAGCTGCAAGGATCAGAGTCAATGAAATAAACAAATCCGCTCAGTTGGGCCAAGTGCAAGCCAGCTCTCTCTCTCTCTCTCTCTTTGTCGCTTGTCCTCCCTGGCTGACACATCTCTCTCTCTCTCAGCCGTGAGCATGCGCAGCAAGGGGGCAAAGAGCGGAACTAAGAGCGCGGGACTGAGTGCGTGAGAAACTGTGCCACATGGTTGTCCATCTGCAGTCCTCTCACCCACCCACTCACCCACACCCTCGGGCCGTGGGGGAAGGTGACCATAAAGGAACATACCTTGTGACTGGTGATGCGGCCGTAGGGCTCGAACATCTCGCGCAAGTGCTGCTCGGTGAACTCCTCGCTGAGGTTCTTCACGTACAGGTTCTTGAAGTGGGTGGCCTTCTCCTGCTCCCGGTCCCGCCGTGGTATGAACTTGACCACATGCACCTTCTGGTTATTGCACAGCATCCCGTTCACCTTCTCGATGGCCGCCCGGGCGGCCTCCTCGGAGTCGAAGTGCACAAAGCCGTAGCCGCGCGAGTTGCCGTCCTCGTCCTTGGCCACGTTGCAGTTCAGGATGTTGCCGAACACGGAGAACGTGTCGTAGACCGCCTTGTTGTCAATGGATCGCTCCAGGTTCTTGATATAGATCTTGCCGCTATCCGGTGAGCTATTGCCACTGCCGCCGCCGCCACCACTGGTGCCGCTGGCCAAGGCACCGCCGCCGACACCAACGCCCACGCCGGTGGAATGGGAGGAGCTGGAGGTATGCCCGCTGCCCAGCGAGTTGTGGCCATGCCGGCCGAGAACGGCGGCGGCGGCCAGGTGATTGCTGGCCGCATGACCGCCGCCGACGTGGCCCAGGTGGCCGGCGGCGGCATGGTGGTGCAGCTGCTGCTGGTGATGCGCCGCCGCCAGCGTGTGGTGGTTCAGGGCCGGCTGCTGCTGATGATAGTTCGCCGGGTTGCCGCGGAACGTCATCGAGTTGACGAACATGATGGCTGGCTGTTTGTGGAGCGTGGTGGCGGCTAGTGGAGTGCTGGTGGCGCTGGTTGCTGTTCTGTGCTGCTCCCGGTGGCTCCCGTGGCTCAGGCTCTGGATCTGGATCCCGCTGTAAACGTGGTTGAGAATCTTGAGGCGATTCTGTGGCAGCGTCCTGGTTAGGTTCTGGCTGGGCTCCTCCTCGTTCCTTGTTCCTCGTTCCTTGTTGCTGCCTTCGCTTCGCTGGGTTCTCTGCTGCTCGGTTGGGGTTACATATATACATATATTACACATATATTCCGATCTCGGGCGACAAATATCGGCGGAAAATCCACTCACCAGGTCTTAGCTCACGCGCTGCCCGTTCCACTGCACACAGAAATGCGAAAATATGACAAAAATTCGCGGTGTTCTCTGAAAAAATCGTTTTTCTCTCGCCCAGACTCTTTTCTCGTCTTGTCGCCTCTCTCTCGCTCTTTCTCCGTCTCTCTTTTGTACTTTTTCTGGGGGCTTTCACTTTTGGGCCGTCGCTGCTTTTTCTTGTGGCTCTTGCTTGCAATTTCGCTTCCGCTCCGCCTGCGTTTCTCGGGTGGCACTTACTCTATTCTTTAGCAATTGCAGCAATAAAAAACAACGTTTCGCAGCGTCGGCGTTCGCCCTTTATTATTTAATTATTATATGCAGTTGATGACAAGAAAATGCTGCCAGCTTTATATCGATACTTTTCTCTATGCAAAATATATCGCACACATTCAGATACTTTTTGTAAAATATCGCATAACATTATATCGCATGCACTTTAAAAACTGTCTCCTCTCTAACCCATCGATTGCGCCTGCATGCCTATCGGAATGCAATAATAACAACATTTAAGTTGTTTTGGTTTCTTCCAGTTAATTAAATTAAATTTAATTAATTTAAGGTCCACATGGACAAGGATCAGGCGCCGGGCAGTTCTTCATCCACAGGTGCCGTCACCCATTGGAGCTGGAGAGGAGAAAATCCACCTGTAGTGCGAAATGAGAGTTCTGAAGATCTGGGAAATATAGCCGCCGAAGTGGCCAAGATATATAATGCAGATCGTCAGGATAGCTTGCAGGCCCTCCAAGCGCGAAGGCAGAACCGGACAGTGGCCGCCACCAGTGAGTTCATCTCCTTGGAAGACCTCCTGCGAACGCAAGCCGAACCGGCGCCCGGCCAAGAAATCGTCGACATGATTCTGCGTGACTTCTGCTCCTCCCCGACGTACGTGGAGGAAGAGGACCTTCCCGCCTGCGAGACGCTGCCATGGTTTCGATTTCGCAAAAAAAAGATAAGAACCTACGCCAGAAAGCGAGCTCCAGCGCAGCAGAATGCCATAGAAGTCGACGATGAGGAAGAGGACGATCGGCTGAGCTGCTCCTCGGGTCTTTCCGTGCAGGAGGATCACACAGCTCCAACGGCCACGTCTGTCTGCGAGCTCGATGCCAACACCTCGCAGAAAATCTGTGAAAACCTGCTCAACCTGAGTCAGTACTTTTCGTTGAGCAATCCCAGTTCCAGTTCCAATCCAAGCAAGGACCAGCCGGCGGCTGTTACTATAGAAATTGATCTTCCAACTAAAGTGCGCCCAGAACCTCCAAAACAATCGGACTCACGGGATCGCCGTAGCAATCTTTCGGATACGAATTCATCCGCGGAATGCACCGCAATTGAATTGGAGAACCTGGAAAGCGATTTATTAGGGATCGGTTTCACTTTTGAGGCCTCAGAAGTCTGTGATATCAAACCTCAAGGTAAAAGTTTATATTCTAGGAAATTTAAATATATAAAATGTATAAATATTTTAACCCTTAGTTCCAGAAAACTTAAGGGACACCCTTTTTGGTGATGGCAAGACAGTCACAACCATTGTCCAGTCTCAGTCGGGTAAGAGTCTCATATCTTTTTTTTAATGGTAAAATCATGAACATTTTTCCAATTTCCACAGACTCCAAAGTCTGCGCAGATTGGTCGGAAGGAGACTCGCTTTTGGAGAACTACAACACAGAAAAGATGTGTTTAAGTGATGGGGAACTTGAAGAGAAGCCACAAGCTAAATCGAAGCTAATAGAAGTAAAGTCAGAGGTCGCCGAAGAGTGCACACAAAGTTTATTGGACGGTATCCCCATCAGTGAATGGCAAACACCAATGGATATTCCAGAAGAGTCAATCAAAGAGACCGCGGACTTAGGCCAAATCGAGGTTAAAGTAGAGTCAAGCCAGAACGAAACTCAGGAAACAGTGAAAGCAAGTACCTCGAAGTGCATTAGTGACGCGGATTTTCTCCAAGAAATCCCGCTTGATGAGTGGCAACCAATGGAGATCCCCGAGTTCGTTGGCTTCCGCACAGCTTCTGACAAGCCCATTGTGATTTCAGAGGAAATGCAAAAAAGAGCCGCAAAGTTGCTGGCGGATATTGGAGAAATAGAACCAAAACCACAAAGTGATAGACCCGCAGAACCCTCAGACTTTGTTGGCTTCCGAACGGCCTCCAATAAGCCCATTGAGATTACTGAAGAGATGGCAAGCAAGGGAGCCATGTTCATTGCTCAGTTTAAGGCCATCGATCAATCATCAGAGGAAATGCAAGAAAGAGCCGCCAAGCTGCTGGCAGATATTGGAGAAATAGAACCAAAACCGCCGAACGATAGTGCCACAGAACCCTCAGACTTTGTTGGCTTCCGAACGGCCTCCAACAAGCCCATTGAGATTACCGAGGAAATGCAAGAAAGAGCCGCCAAGCTGCTGGCGGATATTGGAGAAATGGAACCAAAGCCAGAAAATGATAGACCCACAGAATCATCCGAGTTCGTTGGCTTCCGCACAGCCTCTGATAAACCCATTGAGATTTCTAAGGAAATGCAAGAAAGAGCCGCCAAGCTGCTGGCGGATATTGGTGAAATAGAACCACAGCTATCAAGCGACAGACCCAGAGAACCCTCAGACTTTGTTGGCTTCCGAACGGCCTCCAACAAGCCCATTGAGATTACTGAAGAGATGGCAAGCAAGGGAGCCATGTTCATCGCTCAGTTTAAGGCCAGCG